>JAJKFJ010020883.1:0-23125 GCA_027382625.1 Tetmemena sp. SeJ-2015
ACCATAGCTGTCCTAACTCATAGTCCTACCCAGGTTCTGAACTTTGCAGCTTACAGCCGAGAGCCTGGTCTACTGCTCATACTCAGAGATCCGAGCTGCTACAGGATTGATAGTGTATTCCATCCATAGAGTGCAGGGGAGCTCTCGCCCTCGCCATGGAGCTGTGCCCCAGAGCAAAATCTAGGTCGTCATTGACCTCTTCTCAACTACCATATTCTGGCAGAGCAGAAGCACATCTCCCTCGCTAAGCGGTGCCTCATGTTCCATCGCCAGCACCCCGAAGTCAGGCTCTGCAAGGGCTCACTGAGAAGCATCTATCGTACGCATGGCCTAAAGTTCTAGGTGACAAGGCGTGATTACAGCTTGAGTCAGCGCAAGCATGAGGAATACGAAGGGCAGAAGCTTGCGTATACAGAAGAATGCTCGCGAGCGGGAGTGAGAATGCGTACATCGTCTACCTCGAAGAAACGATTTCAAGCCGTACCACGCCACCATCATATCCTGGGCTAAGCCTTACTAGAGCCAAGGTCCTACTCAAGGAGGGGGTTAAGCTCAACACCATAGCTGCTCTTGTCATGATAAGCTTGCAAAGACTTGAAGGACTTCGCTCTCCGCAAGACGTCGATCACCATAGAGATACTTGCATGCGAGCAGAGGCTGCACCATCCACGGGAAAGACTATAGGCCTTCTTAGACAACCTCAAAGTCCATCACTCTCATTTAGTGGCCCAGGCTTGCTCTGAGTCAAGCATAGAGCTCACCTTCAACGCTCCTTACTCCTCGTGTTTCGACACCATCGAGGAGGTGTTTAGCAGAGTGAAAGGCCTATTCAAGCAAGCCCACTCGCGAGAGGACTTTCGGATGGACCAGGCCTAGAACGTAGACATCATAGCTGACGCTGTTCGGTTGATAGAGCAGCTGGACTGCCAACGCCCTATAACACTTGGCCTCGGGAGAATGGAAGACAGAGTCACAGAGTTGGAGAGACTAGGATTAAAATTAAAGCAACTTAAGCTTAATTACCCTATTTTAAACCTCAAGCCAGCATCCTCTTGGCGAGAGGGGACCTCAGCTATTTCCTTTCTACGTCAAGCGACTTATGCCATCACGCACATGAGGCTGTCTTCCCCGGCTCCCTCGTAAGCACAGCTGATTTCATACCGATTGTGCTTCTTTTTCTAACGTTTCCCAGTGAAAATCACCTTCAGAATTGACAGGGCTCTGCCCTTCTTTTCTTAAGCATAATCTAAGGAGCCTTGATTTCTTACTCGATTAGAAGGGTTGTGCTTCAAAGCTACGACATATCTCTGGGCTAATCTCGATGGTGTCTAGCTTCTCCTCCTCAGTTGGTGAAATAAAAACCCCCAAAAAATTTGATAAGGTAAAAAATAAGTTGTGTAAAATTAATTTCTTTATTAATACTTATAATCATGCAAAATTTTAACCTAAACAGGCAATCTAAAGTTTTTTTGAGGTGACCTTGACTCTGTTTTATTTTTCTTAAATTTTTTTTCCCTTTAAAATGCTTCCTCATCTCAGATAACTGAGTTTTGGGTTTTTCATGGGTTTTGCTTGATTATTACTCTCTAATTTTTTCAAAGGTTCTGATCCCCTTGTCTATCTACAATGTCTTTTTTAAATTTTTTTTGCATCATTTTCATTTCAAATAGAGTATTTCCCTGGTTTCTATGATTCAAGTTGATTGCAACTATAGACCAAATGTCCACTGCCACTAAACCCTTGAGCCGTCTGTCTCTATGGGGAATAGCCTGCAGTTCTTGCACGATGCTTCCCCAATGTTTTCTTTTTTACAATTGTTGAAGTCTATGACAGTTGCTCTGACTGGTTCAAAATTTATCATGAGTTCTCTGGCTTTAGATTTGAATCCCCAAATCATGCAATCCATCACTCCTCTAAGAGGTCAGTGAGAATTGGGTAAGCTAGTACTTGTTGCGGCCGTGCTGGAAATTTCTTAGTGTGATCTCCCCTTTAGGAAGGGAAAAGGCGTGTAAACAAGGTCGATAAGAACACCACAAATAAGAACGTACTAGTCAAAAGTTTTTGTCCTCGTTCTCAAAAACTTCAGTTTTTGTTCGCGAACTCAAACCTCTCTCTTCCTTCTTTACAAGGTATTTGTAAGGAAGATTTGTAAGATCTCTTCTTGTATGATTGGTTTGTCTCTTCGTTGCATCAGCAAGGTGAGGTAATTTTTTGAACACCTCCTCCAAAGTTAAAAACTCTCAACATGAGTTTTTTCTTTTAAAAAGTAAATTTATGAAAAAATTGGGGGTTCTATTCATGAACTCAATCTTCCCCTTCTTCTCCTCTTGCTTCCTCTTTAGTTTTAAACCCTTTTCAAGGTATCGTGCTTGCCTTTAGCTGGCACCATCTTTAAAGTTTCTTTATCCTCAATTACGAACTCAGCCATGTGCTTCTTCTCCATGTGTTTCTTGAGGAAAGCAGAGTGAGAGAATATCTGCTCACAAGTTGAGCAAGGATAGCGACTGTCCACTTTCTTTTGGCTTTTATATTTGAAGTTAAAATATTAAATGACAAAATTTTGTCAATTATCTTACCATTTTATAATTAGAAGAAAATTTATTCAGAGGATTATTAAGCGAAGAATTTATTGAAATTGGCTCTTCTACAAATTATTTATTATAAAAATTATGTTAATATAAAATATGATCCACATTATATTACAATAATAGCTTTTAATTATATAATAAAATAAAAATTTTAATTTTATTTTAAAATAGGGAATCAATTTAAAATGGTTTTAGAAAATTAAAAAAAATGTGATTTTAGTGTTAAGAAGCTCAAAAGCGTGGCAGTTTGGGTTTTATCTCTTTTAGGGGGAAATTTATTTGGAAAACGGAATTAAATTTAAAAAAAACACTTTTAAAAAATTAAATAGTTTCAAATTAAAAAAATTTTGTTTGGAATAAAATTAACTTTAATTTAAACCGTAAAAAGAGGTATTTAAAAAGATTAAATTTTTAAAAATTTAAATTCCCAATCCTGAGTGAGATTAGAATGGCGTATAAATAGATGTGTGATAGATATTAAAGTTAAATTCTAAATATTCAGTTGCAGTATAAATGGGGAGCTCGGCATCTGATATATAAAACTAGAACCAATGCATGGCTCTGCGGACAAGAGATACTAAGGCTGTTCAGTGTTTATCACTTCTAACGATACCCCGCTCAAGTACATGAGCAGCCTTGATCGAGAGGCATTCAAAGAGAGAGTAATGTTTGTGGAAATGCAGAGAGGCGCAAGTTATTAGAGACAAGCTTTTCCGAAGGTTGCAGAACAGATGGCGGCCTACTTTGAACAAAGGATGCTACAAGATGGGCTTATTATGCATCAGGTTGGAAAGGGTGGCGATCTCATTGAGGACACTAACATTGAGGACCTGACAGAAATAGGCACAGCTCATTTTAGAGGAGGGACAAATGAAAAGCAGTGAGCATCAGTGCAGTATAATACGCATAAATAATTTTCTAATAAGGGTTAAATTCACACACATCTATTTATACGCCATTCTAATCTCACTCAGGATTGGAACTTTGGAACATTTTAAAGGCCCGAAATATTAGCCACTCCGTAAATGGCCCAATTTCTTGCCTTAAAGTTCCAAGTTCCAAAGTTCCAAACTTAAAATGTGCCAATTTAATTAAAAAAATTTAGTTTATTAAATGTGATTTTAATTAATTCCGTTTTCAAATAATTCCACCAAATTAAAAAAACCCCGCCACGCATTTGAGCTTCTGTAGATCACTAAGAATCACATTCATTTTAATTTTCTACAACCCTCGATTACTAATTCGTATTCATCCTATAATATAAAGTTTATCTCTTATACATTCTGGGGGAATAATTCACAGAGACATAAAGCCCAATATTAAATAAAAAAAATTTAAAAAAATTAAAAAATTTGAAATTTTTCTTAAATTAGTTTTTAAAATTTTAAAATCTTTGGGTTAAAAAAAAAAATTTGTTTATTATAAATAATTAAGCAATTTTTTAAAAATTTAATTTCCTTCAACATTAAAGATGACATTTAAACTTAATTTGGGGAAAAATTTAATGGGTTACGGGAAAAAAAAAAAATTAAATTTAAACTTGGGAATAAAATTAAAAACATCTCTAGATTAATAACTACCATGATTTATGATTGCATACTTTTGAAACTAACTCCATCAGATTTGATTTGAATAATTTGAAACATCTCTAATTTATTTTTCAGCTTTTCCTTTTTAAACTATACTAACGCTAACTCAACTTCCTCATCATCTTCAATTTAATTATTCTTCCTATTATTTTTATTTTTACTGCTACAATTGCTATTGTTGCTTTTGCTATTGCTATTGATGTTATAATTATTGGTCGGAAATTTTTTTTTTAAAAAAAAGATTTTCTAGTGGGAGTTAAATCTTGGTCAATAAAAAGTCTCATATAGTAGTTAACCCTCTGATCATAAGGTCTTAAATCAAGATCTACTTCTTCATTTCTCTAAAATATCTCTTACCCACGATCAACTATTCGTATTCATCCAATAATATGGATCATCAGATACTGACTTTATAATTTAATTAAAATATAAATTTTTTAATTATTATTTATGGATATAATTAAAACTCTAATGTTTAATTTTTATCTTTAGCAATCAGAGATTAACCATAGGGTGTAATAATTTATTAAAATCTTAATCTTATCCGATTTAGTAACTTAATTGTATTACTTTTCTTATCATCATGATAGCTTTCTTCTTTACTTAACATATTGCTTAAAAATATAATTTTACTTGATTTTCTATCTATTATTTCCCTTTTATCTTTTTGTAAAAAAGTAAAAATGCAATTATAAATAAACTATTATTTAATAGAACGGGTTAAAAATTAAGAATTAAAAGCGTAATTTTAAAGTTTTAAATCCCTTTTAAACAAAAAAAACTATTTTTTTTAATAAAAATTTAAATTATAAAATTTTTTTTTATTTTTATATATTTTAAATTTTATTAATTTTCTTTTAGAAAAGGGTCATTAAGAGAAATTTTAATTAAAATTTTTTTTAAAAAAATAAATAAGATTAAAAAGGTGGCATTTAAAATACAATCACCCCTATTTATTTTATAAAATCAAAAATTAATATGAGTTTCTTCTTAATCATCTTCGCAGCACCTCTCAGCAGCGATATATCACTCACGCAGTCATAATCAAACTCAGAGTCATCTTCATCTAAACTTATGTCGCTTATAACACTTTACTGAGTTCTTAGAATTTTATGCTGAATTGAATAGTCTAATAATTATTCAATTTTGACATACTTCATATGTCACTCATTTATTCCATTTTATTTTAATTTCCAATTTAATTCTCTTTTTTTATAAGATTATCAACTATATTTAATAGATTTTTTTATTTTGCTATCTCCTTCATTATCCTGCATTTAAAGTGAAAACATCTCTCAAGTTAAAAGTAGCTTTAGCAAAAATTAAAATGTAATTTCCACATCATTTTTTAAAGCTAATAGTTATACTAATTACTTTATTCTACTTATAATTAAGCAATAATATTTTAGCTTCCTTGCCTGGTGATTTATAAATTGCTGACTTCGGATGTTCTTAACTAATTGGTTAATCTGGGAAAGTTTCCACATAATTAATAGCTGGAACTTTTCGCTTCATGTCTCCAGAGGCTATTGCTAATATTAAAAAGGTTAAATAATCTACAGATATATGGTCTCTCGGAGTTCTTATTTATAACATTTGCACAGGAGACTTAACTTACAAGGGTGACACCATTCCAATAGCAGTTGCCAAGGGCGAGAAACCTTAATTAGGTGAATATTTCTCAAAATTATAGGGATTAGTAGATAGAATGCTGGTTTATGAAAGACGTAATAGAATTAAAGCATCCGAAGCAAAACTAAATATTTACAATTATAATAAAAGATATTTATGCTTAATTTTTTATTATTTATTGTCATTGTAGAAATCATGATATTAAAATTTGTATATACATAATTGAGGTCCTCAATTTAATTTTGCTTGATACTTGAAATAAAGAATAAATAAATTTCAAAGCTTTAATATTTAACTATTCATTGGAAATCATTTAAAATCTCAACATGTATTCATATAATTATAGTGACCTCCCTTTCTAAATAAGGTATTTTAGATTAGAAATATCAATTTAATAAAATGCGAATATAAATCTTAAGAAATTAAATTTTTAAAAGACATAAAACTAATAATCGAATAGCAAAGAAAGGATGAGTACTTTGAATCTCATAGGATAGAAAATTTAAAAAGGGAATAAATTCTTAAAATCTCCTACGATTTCTTGGAATTAGATTCAACTAAAAAAACTGATTACTACACTTATGTATGGAAAATCTCATTCAAATGAATCTATTTATATTTATATGCAAATAAATCGATTTATTTTGTAAAATAATTAAGTAAACAATATTTTTTCAGGATTTTTAATTTTTTAATAGAAAACTTTATGAGAGTCTATTTAAACTCAAGAAAAGCTTCTCATAAAATTATTAAAGTCTTTCTCTTATAATTTTTTTTTAGATCTTTAAGATATCTTATGAAGTCATTGATTGAATAATAGCCTAAATTATTTCTATAAGAAGTATAAAATTGTCTAATTATAAACTATTTCTGCAAATTAGTAAAGGATCATCTATTTAATCAATCAAATACTTAAGTTTTATAGTATGATAAAATTTCCATTATTCAATTGAGAAGGTTTATTTAATAAACTAGTTCGGAAGATCAACCTGCACTAAGTGCAAGGGAGAGCTTTCAGAACTCGAGCTCAAGCAAGAGTTTCCTCTGTGCTTTAAATTGTCAAGCCAAGAGTTGAGAAGTCAGTTGCCGTTTAAACTATCGCACCTGATGCTCCTCTTGTTGCTGCTCAAAGAGATCAATGAGGAGAAGAAACTTTTTGAATGCGAGTAATGTCAACGCAGTTCGAATATCCTCAGACCCTCAAGCGGCACATCAAGGAAGTCCATTTCAGACAAACCTAAATCTATATGAAGCATTAGAAAGTGGAACGGTCGTATCCTTGCTCAATTTGTGAGCAGACATTCTCTCACTCTGCTTTCCTCAAGAAACACATGGAGAAAAAGCACATGGCTGAGTTGTAATTGAGGATAAAGAAACTTTAAAGATGGTGCCAGCTAAGAGGGAAGCACGATACCTTGACAAGGTTCAACTAAAGAGGAAGCAAGAGGGGAAGAAGAGGAAGATTGAGTTCATGAATCAGAAGCCTTAGTGGATGGTGTCAGTAAAGTTTTAGCTAGCTCAAAGCAAGACTCCATGCTTGAGAGTTGTAACTTTGGAGGAGTGTGTTCAAAATTTCCTCCACCTTGCTGATGCGAAGCGAAGAGACACCCTCATACAAGAAGAGTATGCTTACAAGATCTTCCCTTACGAAAACCTTGTAAGAAAAGGAAGAGAGAGGTCTTGAGTTCGCGAACGAACTGACATGTGAGAGAAACGAGGACAAAAACTTGAAGTACGTTCTTCATCTTGCTGTGTTCTTTCGATCATGATTTCATCGCCATTCGCCTTCCTAAATGGGAGTCACACTAAGAGAATTTCTCAGCACGAGCCGAAAACAAGTATTTTTTTTTACTCCCTTTTTCCACTGCCCTTTTAGGGGATGATGGATTTGCATGATTGGGGATTCAGAATCTCAAGCCAGAGAACACCCATGATAAATTTTGAACCAGTCGAGCAACTGTATAGACTTCAAAGAGTTAAGAAGAAAAACTTTGAGAAATGGGTGCAAGAACTGCAGGCACCCTTAGCAGATTTGGCTCAATTTCAGTGCAGTGGAAACATTGGTCATAGTTCAATCTTTTGAATGGATAAAAAACCAGGGGAATACTACTAGTGGAAAGTGAAGAGTGAAATAAAATTTTCGCAACAAACTTTTGTAAATAGAAAAGGGTATCAGAACCTTTGAAAAAAGTTAGAGATAATAATAACAACCTAGGGAACCTAACACTCAGTTATCTAGATAGAGGAACACAAAAAGGGTAAAAAATTCAGGAAAATATGAGACAGACAAGGCACCTTATAGAAGACTTTAGATTGCCTTTTGGGGTTAAAATTTAGCATGATTAATTATACTCAACTCATTTTCATTTTCTTATAATATTAAGATGTTTTGATTTTTTACCTTATTATAGGTCAAATAAAATTAGGTTATCGAGAAATTCAATATTATGCATTGATTTGAGCGTTGATTGGATATATTTCTATTTCAAGTATGAATACTCTTTAAAGATAGATTGTTATATAAATTTGCTTTTAGAATTTAATAAGATTTTTTACTTTTAAAATAATAGATAATTCTTGATTATTAAAGATGACTTAAATGTATGTTTATACATCATCTGCATGAGATCTTTTATTTTTTTGGATGATAAATCCCTCTGCCTTTTTATTCTAACAGATTCACCTTAATTACCTCGTCATTGTTCAATCAGATACCATATCAATGATAATAATTGTATTTTGTCTTGCCATAAGATTATCTGCAGCTTTTGGAATGCTTGTTCTATTTTCGTCATTAAATTAGAAACAAAAAAATTTCTGTGAATAAATATAACTCTGTCTTGTATTTAAAAGCCAGTACATTTTTTAATTTTTTATATAATTTTTTTTATTTTACTCATATTTTTAATAGAATTTATTTAATTTTAAGTTATTTTTAATTGAATTTATTTTCTAGATTTTTTAATTTTATAGGTAGAATTTTTTTTTAAAAATAAAAAATTTTTAGTTTTAGGGGGATAGTTTAAAGAATTAGAAAAAATTTTTGGAAAAAAAGAATAAATTTTCATTTCTTTAAAGAATTCAAGAAAAAGCCATTTGCTTTTACATCAGATAGAGGAAGTTTATCAAATAAAAATTTATCTTCTATTTTGAAATAAATCAATTATAATCTATCTCTATATTTACAGAGCGGGTCTATATTTAAGTCAGATCAGTTTAATTTTCGCTAGGGACTCTTGGTTATACCTCACAGCTCTATATTTTACCAATGGTACTCTAAAATTAAATTGGAGACTCATTTTTAGCTAGAGAGGCTCAGAACGAGAAAATCGCGAGGATAGTTTTACCCTTTTCTGTTCTTTTTTGTATTATCTTTTACTTTACTTGTCATTTTCGCTACAATAAAGAAATTAAATTACTACACAAGTTGTTATCTTCATTTTTATATAGTTTTTTTATTGCATCCTTTTGTAATATTTCTTAAAAAATTTATTAAGACTTCTTTAATTATTTTGAATATATAATTTCTTTTATTCAAATAAACTCTTTTGAATACCTTAAAACCTGGATTGAATATAACATAAAAGTGCAAAAATACAAAATGCTCTTCTATTTTCTCGATCTAGTTTGTCAATTTAGGTTTTATAAATTTCTCCAATAATTCAAAGTTTTAATACAAATGTATTAAACTCAAAGTAAAATAAAATATTTATGTCCTTAACTCTGTTATTATATTTCTAAATTTAAAACAATTTAAGCTTTAAAATTATAAATTAAATTTTGAGAATTATTTGAAAGGAAATTTTTTCTTGTCATTGGAATTTTTTATTGCTCTCTTTTGCATCTCTAATAACTAGACTATCTTTTTTTTCTATTTATGTTTTTATCCATAATAGATCTATTATTCTCAAAGTAATAATTATAAATAATCTTTAATCTTGACTTAGACTATAAAGCAAGATTTAGAGTTTATAATTAGAAATTGCGAAGCAAAATATAATTCATCACAGATTTTACAACATTATATTTCGGAAATTAAATTTTATGAGCTCACTCAAAATGCTCTTTATAAATATTCTTTAAAAAGTGAGTATTAAATTAAAATTGCAATAATTTTTTGGAGAGACTTTCCTGGACAACAAATAAATTAAAAATATAACCTGTAAAAAGATATTTTTTACGGGTAATATTTGCCCTTTTATCCAGTTCTTCCATTTACAAAGAACATTTATAATATAGAGAGCTTCTAATTTTAGTTCTAAATCAATCTGCAGAAGTCAAAAACCTTAAGAAATTTTAATGTTTTAAGATTTTTTGTCTATAGAGTATTAATTTCAAAGTACATTAGTTACATTTTTAATAGCGAGATTTAAACCATTATGCATAGACTGATTTTAAAAATTTCATGCTAAAATTCTTCTGGCTTGCACCTTCTCAATGTTGCAATATTTAAATACGCTTTGAAATTAATACAGTATATAATATAATAGCTTAAAATCTGAAAATTTCTTAAGAGTCTCTGACTTCTAGCAGATTGGCTTAAGACATAAATTTACACTTTATGTTCTAGATGTTCTCTATAACGAAAGAATAAGGTTTGGAGCAAAAATTACCTGCAAATATAGCAGGTGGTTTTATATATTAGCAAAATTTTTTATTGTACTGACAAGGCCCCCTACCCAAAAATATTAATTAAAAGAGATTTTGATTGGCTGTGATAAAGAGAAAGATCTTTCCGATTACTCATTTTCGGATATAATACTACTCAAATGCAAGTTTAAAATTTTGTCTCAGAAAAATGGGAAAGAAATAATAATACAAGATTCAGATCCTGAAATTGAATTTAAAAAATATTCTTAGGAATTTATTTAAAATTAAAACAAACTTTAAGAAATTTATTCGATATATGTATTTTGTTTCTTTATGAGCTTTTAACTGTTCAACTATTAGTAATATTAAGTTTTAGGTTATTATGTACTTTAAAAAATAAAGATTGTCCTCTATAAAATTAAAATGGGCATTTATAATAAATTTAAGACTATCTTTTGGAATCTAAGAGTATGAATGATCGCTAGGTCAAATTTAATTATATGACTAAGTTTTATAAACAAGTGAATAATATTCTCTAAAACATTATTAAGTAGAATAATTAGGAAATTTTGCAATCAAGCCAAAGCACGAGTATTTTAGATATGATCGGAGCTAATATTTTCTTACTCTGATTCTGCTAAAGTTATTAGTTACAGCTTCTTGGCTGGTAATCTCTTTTTTTCTTTAGTTAGAATCTCTGTTAATTATTATGATTACTTCTTATTACACTCAAATTTGATTACTTTATGGCCCGATATTTTAAAAGAATAATTGACTACCAAAATATCGATAGTGTAGAAATATAATATTCTATTAGTTTTATAACTTCATATTATGTCTTTATTACGTCATCGGCTGCACGTGGCATCAGGAACAGGTCACACAAGCTATGAGCGTGATTTATTAGGCGGTATGAAAGCCTATTATATATATACCCTAGTGGGATCTTAATTCTACTAATCTAATGTCTTTATTATCTCCAAGCTCTCTCGTGCAGTTCTGACTTAATCATTGAATATCCAGTTTCATTTCCTCATAACTAAGAAATTCCTAGCCATAAATTCATCCACTTAGTTAAATTTTTGAGGGATTTTCAAATATTCTGGCTATTCAATCGCACTTCATACTATTTATATATTGATCTGAGTAGGTAAATTTAATTGAGTGGTTGCCCACTGAGTTTTAAGTATCCCTACAAATATATAAAAACCAAGGAAACTTAAATAGGATAGTAACTGATTTTCTAATTCAGTACGATAAGTGCTGTTTTAAGAAATTGATTATAAATTATATTCCTAAAATTTTACTTTATATATTGATCTTATTGTCCCTAACAATTAAAGGATTACGCCAGAGGTCATAGCATCATCTTATAGGAGTAAGAAGGAAGATAGATAGATGCTTAGTACTATGGAAACCTTAAAAATCTTATAATAATTAGTTAATAAAAGATAAATAATTTATTTCACTTTAGCAATTTAAAATTTAATGATTAACTGTTATTTAAAAAGCCTTATTTTTTGTTCAAAATTAGATTAAAAATTTTCCAAAATATATTCTAATATTTTAATGTTATGAAAGTGAAAGTATGATAATAGAATACTCTCCAAAGTTAGAAGTTTACAATGAATGCAACCAGAATGAAATTTATTGTTTAGATCTTTAGACTCTATAATCAGATTTCACTAATATTAAAAATCTAAAAAGTTTTATAGTTTCTATCTTTTAGAATTTAATATAATAATATGTTACTTTCTTTACCCATTATGAGGTAAGCACAAAGTAACATAAATTTTGGAAATTTAAAATATATTTAAAAATAATATCGGATAAAGTTTAATGAATGCATCATTTATTTTTCAAAAGAATAAAGATAATTATAGATTTTTTTTATTCATTATTTTAAACTTAAAATCTCAGGAAGTCAAAATAATAAATTATTTTAAGAAAATAATACATAATTAAAAATTAAAGATATTATCTGTTCAGCCCCAATTTTTCTCTTCTGGCTCGGAAGCCAGCTTATACAGTAAGAAGCCACTTAGAAATGGCTTTTTGCTAGAACTTTCCCTATAATTGTGGGATTTAATAAAATAAGTAAAATCACCTTTTTTTTGAAATTTTTGAAGAAATACTCGACCAACAAGGAGGTTACATGATCAATTTTTAGCACAGATAACAAGAGCTTCGTCCTCGCTCATCTAGTCCTTACAGAAGCAAACTCAAAAGTATTTAAAAATAGGGGCTGAACGTAAAATAGTAAAACGCTAGTTTGAATTTAAAATTTACTCTAATTCTTTTTAAAAGTAGAAAAATACAAGAGCATGCATGATCTCTGGTGACTCTATTCTCTCGCTGCTGCTAATTCCAGAAATTAATAAAATTTTTAATCAATACTACACAAATATTGCAGTGAACACGTAGTCTAAGTTCTCAGAGACTATAATGTTTATTCAAATTAATTTCTATATTTTTTAAACAATGATAATTCTAATGTTTTTTAAATTAAGTTTTGAAATAATTATTAAAACTATAAGTGATACTTATAAATTAAATGTAAGTAAAAAGGTATAAGATTAACATGATTGCTAATCTTAGCAGGAAATATCAAGAGTTATAAAAGTTGCTTGCATTTGAATACTTTTTAACAATTTTTAACACATGATCAAAGTATACTCTCAACCACATTTATATAATATTTTAAATTTGAAATTAAAATAAGTTTTAAAATCTTTGGAGAAACAAAAAGAAATCAAAGAAATAGGAGATCACACATGCTTAACATTTTCAAGTAGCCAAGTGAAGTGTCAAATTGCACATGAATTTAATGCTTCAATTAACAAATAAAGTTTATAATTCTTAAATCACAAATCTATCAATATTTAATCTAAATATTAAGCAATTATTTAATTACTTTAGCAAATAAATAAAAAAAGTAAAATCAATGAAGGAAAATATATTTTCATAAAAAAAATAACTTATTTTTAGTTTTTCTTTATTAATTTGAGGGACGAGAGAGAGAGTAAGAAAATATAGTAGGATGCTGTTTTATAATAGTATACATGAATTAAATGAAGAAATTTAATAGCAAAAAATAAAACCAGTAGTCACTCCTAAAAGCTTACGCTTAGCTTCAAAAGGATAAATGATTCAAATGATAAATTTTTTTCATTATATGTATTTCTCACTATTAAAATCAAAATTTTTTAGAAAATGTTTTCTTGTTATTATTAAAAGAAGCTTTTAATTAACCTCTTTTTCCACATATCTTAATTTTTTAATTTATGAATTTTATATATTCTCTCTACTAATTTAAAATTATTTGTTAAAGTATCATAACATTTTTGTTTTTAAATAAATTATTTTAATTTTATTATTTTAATAAGGAGGTTTTCAGCTAAATGTTGAACTCTACTTTATTTTCATATAATTTTTGAATTGTAGATATTTAAAAATATTGTTTTACAATATTAATAAGTTACTTCTCTGTCATTAGAATTAAGGTAAATATTAGTGTACCCCCCATTTTTCTATTATCTTTTGGTTTTTTTTTAATTATTTAAATGATTAAATTATAAATCATTCTTTTCTAATTCTAAATATCATATTAGCCTTATATTCAAGAACAATAATAAATTTTACATTCATTAATTTTGATTCCGCGATTAGAGAACTTTATTTTTTATCCAATTATTTAAAAATTAATTTTTAAATGAGCTAAATTATTATATAAATTGTAAGTAAGGTTTTTGAAGCTCATTTTTCAAATCCACAATACACTAATTACATTTATATCAAATTATTATTTGATACTTTCTAATGAAATAATTTTTTTATAATACTAATATATTTTTAAATGAGCCGATGCTTTTTCATCTTTCTTTATTTTTTTGTAGCTATTTTAGAATTTAATCTACCCATAAAAATTACCAATAAATGGATTATAAAAATATTAAAATTCCTATATTTCATAAACCCCTCTTTTATTTAGTATTATTTATTTAAAAATTATGTACTTCTAGAGGTCAAAAATTTCTAAAGTAATTTTAAATTTTATTTATAAAGATAATATAAATTAAAGATCAATATTTTAGAATTATTTATTTTTAAAAAAAATTGAGAGACAAAATTCTATTATTTTTCAACGTAAGGAAAATGAAAAATTTTTTTGATGATGAAGAAGATTTTATGAATGAGCAGAAAAACAATTCCTTGAGAAATTATAACTCGGAATAAAAGGGGTCAAAGAATTTAATTATAGAAATAAGCGTAATTAAAAGGTATTTATAGTATGGTGGAAAATTATTACCTATTTGACCAATCAATACAGACACAAATCAGCAGTAATACTAAATTATCATAATAATTTATCACTGATTTTAATTGAATACTAGACTATAATATGCTTTTGACAATGAATTTGAGCCCTATTTTTCTCAAATTAAAGTTATTAATGAAGATACTAAGTCAGATCCATATTAGTTCAATATTTTCGACGACGACGATGGTTAAGATATTGAAATCAAAAAATTGAATCTTCCAAAAATTAAGACTTTTACAAACTTCAAAGTACTTAAGTTTCTGGGAAAAGGAGCCTCAGGTGTTGTCTATCTAGCTGAAAGAGATAAATAGAGATATGCTTTAAAAACATAGCTTATAACAGACAGAACAGCTATTATAACCTATAAATTATTTGAACTTTAAATTATTTAACATATTGTTGATTTAATGATACATTTAATATATAATGAGTCTAAAAAATTATAAATCATTTTTAAAAAAATAAAATAAAAAATTTATTTTTTCAAAGTTTTACGCACTAAATGAATATAAGTAAGCATAAATTATTAGAAAATTATATGTCAAAATTCTTATTATTGAAAGACAAACAAGTTGAGTTAATCTCAATTTATTGCCTCATTCATTTAATTCAAAGAATTCATGATTAGCTTTATAAGTATTTCATAAGTGAGTGCTCATTATTTAAATTATCAAATTATTTATCGAAAATTAGAGTCAAGTGTATCTTTATTTAAAAGAAATGAAAAATAATTATTAAACCTGGAATTAATGAAAAGAAAATTTAAATAATTTTAATGATTAAGCTGACATAATCGATTTTTCTCTTTTCTTTTATGAGAAGGAAAACATATTTTGAACTCATTTTTTGAAATAATGAAGTGAAGATTATGAAATAGATATTTGCTGATGACTGGAAACCAGCCGAGATTTATCTTGACGAAGAGCATATAATTATTGCATTGGATTATGCCAATTTAGGTAATTTGAATGATTTTATCAAAATAAGTAAAGAAAAACATTTCTTCGATGAGTATAATGTCGCTATCTGGCTTCAGAAGTTATTATATTTAAAAAAAAAAATATAATAAAAACATAGCTAAATTTATAACAACGGATTAAGAGTTTGATATTTTTGGCCTTTTAAATACAACCTTAAATTTGTATACTCTAGATAAATCCTTTAACTCAACTCTTACAAAGAATACATTAGGGAAGAAATCAGCAGCTTTGAATTTAATGATAAATTGAATTGTAATAAATCAACTTAAAAATCCTAAATTAACTTAAAAAGAATTTAAAATAGCAAGTAATATATTATTTTATATTTTTTGAATGAAAAACGATGCGATTTAAAATCAAATTAATGTAATAATTAAAATTAAACATTTCTACTTATAGTTCATTAATTTTAGACTTTTTATTTAAAAATTATTGATAAAAAGAAAGTCCAGATAAAGCAATTCCTTTATTTTTTAATATTTATTGTATTGATTATCAATATTTTTAATATAAATATTTAAAAAACACATTTAATCTGTTCAGAGCACTTTTAATGACTACCTTAAATAACAACACTTCTATTTTATTGTTTGATTTAAACTTGAATTGTAAAATTCTAAGAATTTAGCTTTAAATTGTTAGATGGAGTCCCTATTATGAGTAGTTTACATATAAAAAATTAAATGATTTGTTCATAGTATTTTTATTTGCTGCAGCTACTTAAATCAAATCACTTTAATGACTGGAATAAAACTATACTCAATTTTTATAAAATAATATTTCTGTTTTATTTTCTTAGTTTAGTTAATTTAAATTTAATTTATTTAAGGTTACCTTCAATTTATATAAAATCTTTTGTCTAGAATATCAATATTTTATTTGTTTAAAGTTAAAATCTTTTTCTTTTGTGAATTGTAGTTTCTCATCGCCTGCCTCATTTTCTATTTCCCCTGGACAAAATTAGTAATTTAAATGGTTATGAAATTGATACTATAATAAACAATATAAAAAATGCACCTCTAATTATTTTTATACTTATATAAGCGAAAAGGCTTAAAAAGAAAATTTTTGGAAAAGAGTTATGTCTCTCAAGTCAAATTTAATAAAACAACAAAATATATTATAAAATATTCAAGCTAAATTAGACAATAAAAGAAAGTTTAAAATAGCCATAAAAGAGATAATCTAAAAATTAAACTATTTTATTTGAAGATTATAAAATATTGCAATAATTGAAGAATTATAATATATTCATAGAAAGGGAATCATTCACTAAGACATAAAACCTGATATAAAACAAACAAAAATAAATAAAATAATAAATATTTTTAAAAATGTATTAAATGTCTCATTGTAAAAAAATCAAAATGTTGGGAAAAATTATTTCGATAGCATTAATACAAAAATAAATTGGGGATTAAATTATTTATCACTGATAAATTTATTGGTAAATTTAATTGAATTTAAATTCTTTGTAATTTGAGAGGCTAAACAAATTAAAATTTTAATCTTAGATTTGAAAATCCAAAACCGAAATAATTGCAAGAAATGTAGTCTAATTTGAATATTGCACCTTTTTTAATGCTTATTACCAAACCAATCAAACGCGAAGTATTCATAGAAAATTAATTAGTAAGAGCTTATTCTCTGTTTATTATTGCGATTTTCTTTGCCGTTTTAAAAAAAAATTTCAGTAGGAGACCTCATTTCGATCTCTTAAATTGTTTTTTTTGAATATGATTTATTTTTGGGACTAAATTTATAAAAAGCTATCATTTTAAATTTTGGAATAAAAAGATTTCAATCCATGAAAAGAGAGGATACTCTCTAAAGATAAATAATTAATGAATTAGGAAATATAAATTTTTCTTCAACTTATTGAATTCCAAAAATAAACCAAATTAATATCCATTCTCTCAAATTTTAAAGAATTTAAACTAACTTAATTTTGATTATAATTAAGTAATAATGTTTTAGTGAACTCTCCAGAAAATATAAAACTGATGGACTTTGGCTGTTCTAAGAAGATTGAAAGATCTTAGAGAGCATCCCCTTAATAAATGGTGGGAACAATATCCTTTATGTCTCCAGAGGCACTTGCTAATGTTCAAAATTTGAAAAAATCTACAGATATATGGTCTCTAGGAGTTCTTATATATAATATTTGCACAGGAAATTTAACATACAAGGGTGACTCAATTCCAATAGCAGTTGCCAAGGGCGAGAATCCTTATCTGGGAGAGTAATTCAGTTAGATTTAAAATTTAGTAGACCAAATGCTGGTTTATGACAGACGTAAGAGGATTCAATTATCTAAAGCAAAACTAAAATATTTTATAAACTTAATTTAAAATTAGGAATGAAGTCAATACACAAAGAATTAAGTGCCAAGATTAATTTTCAATTGTGACTACAACTATTTCTCAACTTCAGAGTAGGTAATAAATTGCGAAAACTCATTTTGCTATGAATCATTACAATAACGTGCAGTAAATTAAATCAAGACTCCCTTCAAACACCGTAGAATAAAACTGAAACTGAGAGAGTATGTGGAGTTATTCTTGATTTATTTCGCATTTTACTAACAAGATTAAAAGTATTTATAAAAGAAATTAATTATAATTATTCCCACATTCTTATCATATTACTAGATTTATTTTTCTTCAAATCCTCTGTCGCATTAAGTTTTTTTCCTGAATAGGAAATAAATCAGTAATACATCTGCGAAAGTTATAGAGTGTTGAAATATAGATTGCTTGAAAAATGGTGAGCCCTGAATTTATTAGATAAGAGCTCTATTCTTTAATTAGGATCTCCTTACTCTATATTGAATTATTTTTCTTTTGGTTTAGCACTCTAGTAGAAACTATCGTATTTAATATTGCAAAGAGAACTCAGAGTAGATGCAAGGGTATTTTTTTAAATCTGAATTGGTGACTAGTACATGAATATATTTCAGACTTGGCCACTGCCATAATTCAACACTCTCTCATCTAAATTGTATTTATAAATCATTGAGGTTCAATGCCCAACCAGTATGCCTGGATCATCAGAGTTTCTATATGCTTTCATATGGGATATTAGTAGATTAAGTCAAACGGATTCCTCGGTTCTAATAGAATTAATATTTCATCCCCTTGTTAAGAACTCATTTAGTTATGATCTTGTCAGTGTTTATAACTCAATTCCGTATTAATATCTTAATTAAACTAAGAATCGGTCTACTTATAAAAAATATGTATTTTGAAAATTATGGGATAGCAAATCAAACGAAGGAATTAATTTATGGACTCACTTATGACAACAGATTTATTTCACCTTTCAAAATTGATTATTGGTCTTACATGGAAAAAGAGGTGGAATTCAATTTAATTATAGCTAAGTATTTAATGGGAAATTGAATAAATTATTATTTAATTAAAGTGAAACAATTTTGTGTCAGTTGAAGTGTGACAGATTTAAAATATTATTACACCATTCGATTCTGCATTAAATTCTAAGAACTTTTTATCCTTGCAATTTTTTGATTGGGAGCGCTCAATCAAGAGTTATAAGTGATACAAAATTTAATAAAAAAGCTATTCAAGTTTGGGAAGAGTGCTCTTATCATATCTCGCTGCTGAGGGGTGCTACAAAGAAAATTAAAGAAGAAACTCATAATCTAACATGCCTCATAATGAGCTAAATAGCTCATATTTCAACGGACATCATTTTAAATCACTTTTCATTTATTATTGGGCTTAATTCTGATTTTCATTTAATTTTCAACTTAAATTTAAATTAATAATTAAAAAAAATAAATTTACTTTATACGATATTTTATCTATATAAACTCTAGGATAAAATATATACTATATTAAGCTACGAATAGTTCTTTATAATTTTTAAAGAAGAAGAATTTTAAAATGGAAGGGATGACTATCTTCTTAAAATTGTCATTTATCTTTCTTTAAATGATCAATTCACATATTATTTATTTTCTAAGATCTTTATATGAGGCAGAACATTCTAAAATTCAAGCGATTGACTCTTGATATGAGCTAACTTTCGATATTTTAATGCTTTTACTAAAAAAATAAATTGATGGCTAGATTTTCGTCATAAGAATAGAGAGCTAACGATAGGATCAGGAGAGAAATTAAAACTGTTTCACCTGACTACATTTATGATTTTATTCCTGATTATTGGTTTTAAAAAGAGGAAGTTCAAATAAAACACCCTTATTTAATTATAAATATTTCGTTTAAAAATTTTAAATAATTTTATCCTTAAATAAAGGTATAAATAACTTAAAAATTAACCTGCTATTATTTTGAAAATAAATAATTCGAGTCTCGGATTTGGAGCACTTTAAAGCCTGGATTGAATAGTTCATAAATTTGCTTGAATTTTAAATGTAGAGCAAATTTTTAGCAGTAGTTTGTGAATCTAGGTTTTTAAACTTACCCCTTAGAAAAAGAATTTATCAATAAATGCGTTTAAACTCATAATTTCAATTATATTATACAAATTTCATTATTTATACCAAAACATATTTTATTAATTTTTTTTAAAAGAATAAGCAAATATTTCAAAAGTATATATATATATATATATATATATATATATATATATATATATATATAATATAATATTATAATATATTTAAATATATATAATTATAATCTCTATCTCTCTCTCTCTCTTATATTCTTTTAGTTTAAATATTCTAGGTTTTTTCTTAAATATAAGAAATCACTTAACCTCTGCCAATAAATGAACAAAATAAATGTCGATATAACATATTGCAGTAAACAATAGCTCATAGTTTAGATTTATAAATTTATAATCTCAAATAGATCGATCAATAAAATTTTAAGGATTGTTAAAAGAGAAATAATTAATTTAAAAATAGTTACAATTTTTTTTAATTCAGATTTAATTGCTTGTGAGAGGAACATCGCTTTCAAACCTAGAGAAAATACAAGTCTGATGCTCTATTAATGCAAGTTTTAAGTATTCTATACGATGAAGGGAGAGAAAAAAGTCATCAAAGATTCTGATTATGCTAAGGAACTTTTAATATTTATATAAAGAGTTTATTTAAAGTATAAAAAAATGGTTTGTTTATCACTCACCGAATTATTTTTGAAACATGAGAGAGAAAGAGAAAAAGTTTAATCATATTATTTTATATAGAGACAAACACATACATATTTAATTAAATATTATTTAACTTCAATTTTATTATATTGTATCTACTCAGAACTTTTTAAAGAAGGGCCCGTTTCTTTTTATAAAAGTGAAAACAAAATTTAGTCTTGACTTAAAAATTCAATTCTAGAGGAAGATAATTTTTATTTAAATTTTTTTAATTCTTTTATTTGTTGATTTTTGTATTTTAACTAAGGCAAAAATTCAAAATTTCTTTAATATTCCTTAAGAATGTAAAATGTGAAAACTCAAATCAAATAGGAGAGAGAGTTCTTTTAATTTTAAAAATCATTAATTAATGGCTTAAAAGTTTAGGAAGTGTTAAAGTTACATAAAGTCAAGTATTAAAGCTTAATTATTTATTAAAAAAATATATGCATGAGTTTGTTCAGGTCTTGGTATGTATAGTTTTGCAGGGCATAATAAATTGCTTGATAGTTGCAATTATCACACTGAATGCGACATTGTATATTAATTAATCCGTTGGTGAATAGTGTTAAATTCAAAAATATCTTGAGTTAGAGTTAGCCCTAAAACCTTTTGAGAAGAAGATTCATCTTCAAATTGGATCTCCTGACCCTATATTAATAAGCATCTCTCTTTATATAGTAGAGTCCACAAGGATAAATTATCGTAGTTAAAATTGATTTAGGGAACTCAGGAGTGAGATGTAAGGGCATGCTGTTAGGCTCTGCTTGAGAGTCTCTTGCAGAGATAGCATTCTATTCTAAGCCACTGCCATTATCATACTGCACTGTGTTACTTAGCACCGTGGAGTATCCTTGACCTGGCAGGAGGCAGGTAATTTTTTAGCCTCTCAGATACTAGAAAAATTGAGCTACTTTTGGGCTTAGAATTGTACTTTCAGAGACGACCTGAATTCTTTTTTGGGATGATAGTTTGTATTACTGCTTTTTCTTATTCTAATATCTGAAGGAGATAAACACAATAACTTTTTCCTCTAGATTTTGTGTTGTAATTACAAAAACTACTCTTTTATTAATTAGTATAAAAAAGAACTTTGAGGTTATTATAAAGTGATATCTAATTAGATAGCATATTATATAAGCTAAAATTATATTCTTCATTATTCTCTGTACTTTATTCTGATAAAACTGAAGTTCCCACTTAAATTGAGATTATTACTCAGTATTCTTTCCTGATTTCTCAAATATTATTTTATACTCAGACTAGAATACCAGGTTAATAGCTTAAGAATAGAATGCTCACCACTCTTAGAATTTTACAATGAGTGAAACCAAAAAGCAAAGAGCTATAAAGACTTGACAACCCTTAACTAAAATTAACATGCAAATTCAAATAATGATAAAAATAACTTTAACTCTCAAAATTCAAAGTCCCTAAATTTCATTCTGATTACAAGATATAAATATATAAACACTTATTTTAAACATTATTTATATCTTAACAAAGTAAGACTGTTATTTACAATTTATTTTAGGATATATGACTTTTCCTTTACAAATGGAAAGAGGTAAAATAAATATTTAATTACCCCCATTATTGTTTCCCTCACTTAGGATATTAGGATCTCAAGGTGTTATAATCATGGTTAACATTGTTAATGGAGATAATGCAGATTTGTAATGGTATATTGTTGGGTATATTATGCATCTCCTACAGGGATAACATTTCTGGTTTGGACACTAGAATTATTCTGCTCAATGCCATCTGAAGGAGTCACCTAACAGCTTGGCGTGCATTTGGTGTCTTTGACCTACCTAGAGGTCTATGCAATATTTCTCTCATCTAAAATAAGCCTAAAATGCAAAGGTTTTTAGGCTTAAAGTATTAAAGCCAAAATCAAGTAACTCTGAATGTTTGCTAGCAGAGTGGGTTAGTATTATCCTGCCCAATGATCCATTCTCATACAATTTCCATCCACTGGCAACTTCTAAATGTGGTTAATCTAGATAAGCATTTTTGTTATTTATACCCTAACTTGGTTAATCCATAATTTATAAATCCTTAAATTCTTAAATTTACTTATAATTCTAATTAAACTATTTAATTGACAAGAATTTCAAAAAGACATTGAAATTAAATATTAAATGCATTTCTGTTAATAAATTTAAAATGGCTTTATATTATTGTAAGAATCAAGGGTGAAGTCAAAATTGCAAAAATAAATCAAAGCTCAGACACTAAAAGTCTTCTCCTATATGCAGGATAAATATAGACCCGTGCCAGAATAATTGGACTCAGATCGAC
>JAJKFJ010020884.1:0-26882 GCA_027382625.1 Tetmemena sp. SeJ-2015
TTGCGCACTGGTTTGCACCGCAGAGCATTGGCTGAGGAGCTAGAGCGGGTGCGAAAACGCATTTTTGCACTTTTAAGGTACCTGATCATCAAATCTTGAATGACTTTGAAAAGGCTGCTTTCGGTAAAGCAACTGCCCACAAATATTGGGTCGTTTTATTCGCATTTCCTGAGACTCATTTTTATTCGTAGAACGCTTTTATAAAGTCTCAATTATAATATAAATTTTATTAAAATATAAACTTATTTAAAACTACAATATTTATATTAAACATTTATAATGTTCAAATAGAATTTACTATAAAATTTTATTTAAATAAATTTTTTAAAAATCTATTTCACATAATATATTTTAAAATTTTATTATTTTACTATTAACATTTCCATTTAAATTATTTATTTAATAATGGTAGGCCATTATATTTTTTTAAGCTATTATTATAATCAAAAATTTTAATGTTTTTTGAAAGCCTGAATGAAGGTGCTCAAATCTTTAAACTTCTACGCTTAATTTTTATCTCTTACGTTTCTTTTATACCAAATATTCTTAAAGCATTTTTAAAATGCTTATTTTTCTTATTTATCAATTTCTGAACGTTCTTGCTCAATATACCAATTATAGATTATATTTGAAGCTACTTCTCTAATGTTCAGTAAAAGACTTCAAAGGTGTCTACTCATTTCTTTTTTTCAAATGACTTTATTACAAATGCTTCATTAGTTAAGCCATAAATTTGCTTGGGAATTCAAAGTTTATCTTTAGTTGAATCAATTCAAAAATGATTCTCTCTCCAAATCTCCAGGTTTAATTCGCTTGCTTTATCAGAAATTATTATATACTTAGCTCAAATTTATTCTGATAATTATTCAATAAGTTAAGAATTAAAAAAAACTAATTTTAGCTTTTAATTTTTTTGTCTCCATTACACTAATAGCGAAAGAAAGAGAGATGTACTTCAAATTATCCTTGATTTAAAAAGAAATATATAACTTTTACAATATAGTATCGAATTTAATTAAAATTGATGATTGGTAAAATTAATAAGCGGGTGGATTGCAATATGAAGACAGTTAAATTAGGAGATTTGCACCCTAATCAGCAGCTTGTTCGAATATCAATCATGATTTAATATCTGTTTCCTTTATAAATGTTTGCTCAGAACATCTCAGCATTCAAATATAGAGAGCAGATTTTTCATCAAATTCCATTTCAATTTTATTCTATTTTGTGTAACTTGTAGCCATCTTATATATCCTAAAAAAAACTCTCGAACATAGCTTATTTATCTGAAATTCAAACTAACTCACTCAGTATTGCATTTAAATGACACTCGGAATATGTTCTTAAATAATATAGCAACTAAAGAAAAGTTAAATATCCAATATTTTTTAAGTTTAAATTATTCTTTTACTTAAAATGTTAGACAGTTATGAAAATCATAGAAATAAAAATAAAGAAGATTCTCTATCTAATATTTATAATTATTAAATCGAGGCTGTTTAAACTCATGAGCAATCTGATAACAATGCTTTCAAGCCAACTAGAAACAGAAAAAAATTGGGCTTTCGCGCTAGCTTTGATTGGTGACATAAAACTATCGCGCAAATATATTTACTTAGATTAAAAACAAACATCATTAATTTTTAACAAATAGGTACATATAATTTGAGGGACAATAGACCTTTTCATTGTTTTAAAATACGAACTAGCCAAATTAAGAATTACATTTTTCTAAAAATTTTAAGATTTTGATATATTGAATTTTATTTTCATCATTATATTAACTAAGCATAAAGAAGTATATTTATTTTTTATTTAATCCATAAATTTTATTTTTACTAATTTTTATTTGCAAAATGAATATTAGATCTGAATTTAATTCAAAGATTTTTTATTTATTTTGTGTAAGAATTGACAGAAATTTATAATTGAATAATTTAAACCCCAAGGCTTATTTTAACCCAGAAAACAGAAAATATAATATGTGATTAGCAATTAAGTATGATGATTCGTAAATCGAACGTAAGATTTTATAGCAAAAAAGATGGCAAACTACCTATAATCCTCTCTTCAAGTACTCCTACTCTATAATTGGCTTTAAATGAAGTCACTTGGACAAAGTAAAAGCTAATTGTGTAAAAACAGAGTTTCAAAGCTTCAGAAATAAAGAGTTTGCAGATATTGCAGGCATTAAAGTGATACTCCAAGCAAGTTCAAATGAGTAAGTCAATCTCCTGTGTTTGCAGAATAGTTAGATAGTGTTTTTATTAAAAAATATAAATAGACGAAGGAAGAATCAATTTTTATTGAAAACGGGAGATTTTCTCTCTTATTTTATAGAAAGCAGAGGATGTCTCTTTTTTAGTTTACTAATCACAAAATGTGATAAGCCATTCATTATTTCTATGTTAGGTTATTTTTTTTATTTTCGATTTAAATTTGTCTTGATTTTTACAAAATATATTTGATATATAAAATTTAATAAATAGGGAGAATAAAAGAAGTTCATTTTGATAAATAATATTTAACAAAAATAGATCGTATGGAAATAATTATATTTAATTGCATATAATAAATTTATTTTTTTCTCTATACTCATTTTATCCGTTACGGTGCTGGGAGCTTCAAGAGGATAATCTCCCTCAAATGTCAAAAGTTTATTGCAATAATTTTTATCATAAAATAGAACTTATAATTCAATTTTAAATTAAATTAAAAATAATTTGAGGGTTGACAGCTTAATTTCTCCTCAAATTTGAATAATATACAATATTTTATTCGAGAGATAATTCTAGCAAGTTATGACTCTTGCAAGTGAGGAGGTGTTGCGATGATAAAAGAATAAACTTATATTATTTTTGATTGATAATAGAAAAAAGTTGTAGATATTAGGATAAATCTGTTATTTAGACTGCCTCAAAGTTGAAGCTCCGCTTTTATTACATTTAATAAATCATTGATTTTAAATAAATTCAAAACTATCATTAACTCATCTAATAGCATCTCAAGATCACCAATTATTATAGAGGCAACTTGCCTTTTTCTAAGCTAAATCAAAATCCTGTTTATGACCTGAAATGATATTTTATTTTTTCTCCTCCTCTGTGGTAAATCTCTTCTTATAATTTTTGTCCATTTTTAATTTTTGAAATATAGATTCCGTCTTCCACTTCATGTAATTCTAAAAAATATATAACTTAAGAAAGAGAAGTTTCATGAAGGATCCAGCAATTATTTAATTTTACTACTTCTTTTCTGAAGAACTGAATTTGTTTGTATATGTATATATATATATTTAATTTTAAGAAATCATATAATCTACTCCGTAGTAAGTTTCACATCTCTTTCTGGTGAGTAGTGTATGTTTTAGTATGCTATTTAATTCTTCTATTTCTTTTTTTGCGCTCACAAACACAAAACTAGAATTGCTCATATCCTCAACATTCTTTACTCTTTTACAACTCATGTCTCATCCCCCGCAAGCAAGATTTCTTAAAATGATAGCTTCCATTTTTATCTTTCTTGAAAGGACCCTTTGATTTTTTCACTATCAGTTAAGTCCAACTTAACATTTGCATTAATCATTTCAATCTAGCTTTTTAAAAAGGTCGAATATATTCTGCCTATTTCGTAGGTATGAATAGTTGAGTTCTCAATAAGATAGTCGCTATTGGAGTAAATAAAGTTATATGCGAAGGGCTTTTTGACAATGCTGAGTAACATATCTCAGGAGAAGAATCTTTTGATGAACATTATGATGGCCTCTATGATGCTTAGCTCTTACTCAGATGTGGAGATTGATTTAGTTATCGTAGATAATTGTAATAATTATAAAATTTAATTTGAAATTCACAATCATTAACTCGTTGTTGTCCCACTCATATTATCTTATTTAAGACAAAATATTTTTTATTAATAGTTTATTGGAAAAAGTGCAAGACCTGCTACCAAAATATGGATTTATTCAGGATATTATGGGCTCGAATGAAATATTTAAAGCAACGATTAATACTATAGAAACCTCAAGATCAATGAAGGTGTAGTAGGAATAAGACCTTATAGGTGATCTCTGGCTTTTTTTCTATATTTTTATCGGAATAAATAACTTAAGAAGAAAATAAAATAATTAAATATTGCGAAATTAAAATTATAATGAATTTAAAAAATAATTATCAAATAAATATTTTGGAGCCTTTTATATTTAACTGAATTTAATTAGATGATAATTTAAAAATATTTTTAAATAAATATTAAGAAATGCTTGATTATCTTTTTTTAAGGCATTCAGAAAAGCATTTAAAGAAATAGAACAAAAATATAAAGTAAATATAACTCGAAGGCAACTCAAAATTATATGAGCTCAATTTGATCATTCTAAAATAAAAAACTTAGATTTGGGTTTGATTAAATGATCGAGGTCAAGCGAGAAGAAAAGCCTAATCAAGATAGAGCCTTAAAAAATGTTATTTTTTTTAAAAAAATTCTTTATTTTAATTAAGGCACAAACTCGTAATAGACTAGGGATTATATCATTAAAAACCATCGGTCTCAGTTTCAGTTTGAGTCTGCGTTTAAAGCAGATAGTTTTTGACTCCTAGTTTAAAAATACTTCTGAATTATAAAAACAGTGAGGGTCCTGATTTCGACTGATGAGTACTTTGTCTTGATTTTTCCTCAACTCGGCAAAAAAATATGAAATAAAATAAAAATAAATGAATTCATAGTTATTTTTTTAATTATTGATTAATGATGTCATTTAATTAATTATAGCATTTTCCTCTCATTTTTATTCCGTAATATACTGAGAATTTATTAGAAAATCAAATTAAATTAGATATTAAATTAAAATGGAATAAATCGGAGGCAGTTAAAGTGTCACAGATTTGAATAATTATTACACCATTCGATTCAGCATAAAATTCTAAGAACTTTATATCCTTGCAACTTTTGTGTGAGATGCTTCGATACGGAGTTATAAGGGCCACAAAAGTTGCTTGACCTTATACTTGGAATTAATGAGAATGCGCACATCATATCTCGCTGCTGAGTGGTGCTGAGGCGATGATTAAAGAAGAAGCTCATTTTAATTTTTGATTCTCTATCGAACAAGCTGCAGATCAGGGGATAATCTGTGATTTCAACTGCCATGAAGTAGAAGTTCCACATTTATTATTTAATCAATCTCCGATTTTAATTAAATTCTACACTATAATAACTTTAGGTATACCACTTAACATCTTCATGAATGGTTATTTTAATTAATAACTTTAAATAAATTGCCATTAAATTTTATATACTTTTGAGAATTTATACATAATCGATTAATATTATTACCTCGGAATAAAAAAATAAACTGACCCTTTTTTGATGAGGGCAGATTCTGAGGAAAAAAATTGAATGTGGAAGGCTTCTACAATAGTGAATATCTTTTAGTCGTTTAGAAAGCTTTTATTCGGTTTAAATTCTTATAATATAAATCATTGTAGGATTGTGATGATTTAATTCATCCTAATTATTATTTTACCTTTATTTTAAGTTACTCCATTAATTCACTTTATTCGGAGGTATATAGCAAGGAACTTGTTTAACATTTCGAGGTGATGTCTTACATTTGCTTATTTGAACTGATTTTCTTTCTTGTCTTATGGATTGACTAGATTTTTAGGAGCTCTTTAAAAATTTATTAGACTTTCCTTTTTCATCAAGAATTATATTTTATTAAAATTTATTACAAAATTTGCTTCATTTATAGAGTTTTATTCTAGGTGATAAGTTAATGAGATATAAAGAGAATACAATTAGTAATTTATAACTAATATTAAAAGTTTATCACGAATTTGAAAAAATATATGATATAATTGCTGGAAATAGACATTACTTTTAATTAAAAGAGGGAATACAAGCAAAACATAGAACAATTATAGATATTTATAAGAATTATCTGTATGTAATCTATGAGCTACAATTGAAATTTAACTTACTTTCATTCGCGATATAGATCAGAATTTAATGGAAAAACGAAGGTAGTTGAAAGTAAAATAAATGGGAAGCAAATAAGTAAAAGCTGATTTGTCTGTCTTCAAGTCTCTAAATAAGTTCTTTCTTGTGTAAGGCTTTTACTTAGCGTTTAAATATTAAATTAATTTAAAGAGGAATTATAATTAATCAAAAATATCATTAAAGCCCCTGCCTATATTCATGGTGAGTATATATTTATTCTCTCCTCAATTTAAATTTCTCATTGGCTAAAAGTCTTCTTTTAAAATGTCTGCTTTTGCATTATTTTCTATTATTCTTCATATTAGAGTTTAGTTTTCAATTCTTGACTGGGAAATTAATTTATCGTACGACGTAAATTGCGTAAATGGAATAAGTGAAATTAAAGGTCATAGCATCTGAAAATATTTGCCAGACTCGTTGGAAGCAGTAGTAGTATCAGCAACGAGTCAGACAACTTTTAATTAATTTTTAATCATCTTCCTGATCTCCAAGTTTGATTAATTAATCACCAGTCGCTCCAATGCCTTAAAATTCAATTAAAGGTGGCAGCCACCTCGACTGAGAATTTTTAATTCAAGATTAATTCAGAATAATTCTTAAAACAAAAATTGAGTCTGAAGACATTCAGAGAAATTCCAATCAATGGAGGCTCAGCCTCTCATCAAGTGAAATAGTTTTAATTTAATTATGGTCTAGCCTCTAATCAATTTCAATATTATACTATTAAATTATTAAATCGCAAAGTCAATATGTTTTAGAATTGTGATGATTGTAAAGTGCCATTATTTTATCTTCTTTAATATTAAATTAAACTAATTAAGCTCTGTTTTGTAATTCGCAGTCGCCCCCTTAAATAATTTTTCAAATTCGTGATCAACTATTCATATTTGACTTATTAAATCAAAATGGATGATTTTAAAATTAATAAGCAGGTTTTTGCAATTTTGAGACAGTTGAAAATAGCAGATTCACACCTAATCTGCAATTATATAATTTTCCAATAAAAATAAAAAAAGGTTTTCCTGTAATAATTTACATTCACTACCCTGCAGGGAGAAAACATTTATACGTCTTTATTATAAAAGATGTGATTAAGTTGACCTGATTTCTTTTGACCCATAAATCTGAGCTAAAGTGCTCCCAGTAAAATGAGGTTTGCCGTCTGGTTTGATATTTATTTTAGTTTGAGTCACTTCAACAGACACTTCCTATATTCATCTTAATAATTATTTTTTATAAAATTTTTTATGGAATGTGTTATTATGAATTTAATAAGTTCAATGTAGCGCTCTTAATAAAGCAGTTTTTAATAAATTGAAAAAAGATTATCAATAGATATTTAATAATCATTGAGGAGATGATCTCCATTTTGCTCATTCTAGAAACTCTATCATAAATCAGAGGAAACAAAGTAGATGGTGATAAATGCAGAGACTTTAATCATGAGGAAGAATTTTAGCCAATCAAATAACTACTATGTCTAGAAAAGAAAGAGATTCAATTCAAATAATGCCATGCATAAATAGAAGGAATATATCAGTTGCAGTTTGGAAATAATATGCAGATATCTAAAAGTCCTATTTATTCGCGTTTCATGTATTGTTTGTATTCCGCCTTGTATTTAAAAAAGAATGTTTTTCCCACAGTTGTATTCTAAAGTTTTCATATTCACGATAAACTATTCATATTTGATCTATAATGCTGAGTTTCTGATTAATATATTAGTTAGCTCAGAATTTGGAGCTAGTGATTCAATGAATATTTTTTATTCTAAATTTACATTGATCACATAAGAGTTGGTATTCCAGAATTCAATCATTTTCTAAATAAAATTAAACTTTTTCGAACTAAAAATTAGCGCAAACTTAAAAAAAAAGTTATCAAAATGTTTTTTTCTAAATTAATCTTAAAACATTGCCATATTTAAATGGAAAGACATAAAATCAGATAAAAATTAATAATCTTTTACTGCTTTAATTTTTATACAATTTAATTATAATTTTTTTAGTAAAATCATTTATAATAAGAGAATCATGAAAAAGTTAAATAGTTATAAAGTTAGGTATCTGAATCCTTATAGTGGATATTGAAGCTACTAGGTTTAGAATCTATGTGACGCTGGCAAACTATTAATGGCGAGATTGATTTCTCAATCTTGAAGACAACTTAAGATCTTGGATCTTTTTATATATGAAGACAATGAAGACCTTGATTAAGCCCAAAAAAGTGAAGTCCTTGCTTCTGCTCCAGAAACTGGCATGCACCTTAGTTTGAGCCGGCATCTTTGTATTATATATGTATTTAATAAAGTAATTAACTCTCTTTAAAATAAAAGTATTAATTCTCCTTAAACGGCTTTGAAGATTCGAGAGGTGGAGTTTGCAGATACGCTTCTATTGACCCCAATTATAGTTAAAGTTTAAATAGTAATAAATATCAATTAAAATTAATAAATGAAGATATGGAAATTATCAAAATTAACCCAGAGTTCACTAGAAAATAATGAGCTTTTATGTAACTTTATTCATTTAATTCAAAGTTCGTTATTAGGCCATTGCTATTAATGCTCACTATCAAGAGATTTTATTAATGCACAACGGAAATTTCTTTATTCTATATTTATTAAACCTTCTGCTAAATCTAGATACTATCTCAGCGAGTTTAAAATGTACCTAACAGGAAAATAATGTTTTAAAATTTCATTTTCTATCGAATGATTAAAGAATTATATCAAAATAATTTCTTTTAATTAATCTTAGCAGTTTCGTGAATCGAAATTTAGAATTATTATTTAAATTCATTCCAATTTCATTTTAAATTCTTCATTTAATTTACTCTCGCTGCATAACTTAGAGTTTGTCTTATATAAATTTCTATTTTTTTAAAAATTGCTTTCATATCAAGATAAACTTTCTTAATAAATTAGTCAAACGTCATTTTTTTTATGCAATCTATGAATTTTAAAATAAAATTTTTTTAAAATTTTTAATTTGAAATAATAATTAAAAAGGGATTTTTTTTTAATTTTATTTAAACCCCAGAAATTAAAATAAAATTTTTTTCCTTTTTTAATTTTTCTAAGGGTTTAAAATTTTTTCTATTGGTTAAAACCTAATTCCAATTCCCTTTTGAATTTTAAAGGCTGTTTTTAAATTTTGCAAATTTAAAAATTTAAAAAATTTTTAAATTTTTTTTTAAAAAAATTTTATTTCAGATTATTATAATAAAAGGGCCCTTATGAAGTCTTAACGGGGCTTCACCAAACCCCTTTTTCCCAAAAAACCAATATTTCAAAAATGTTTGCTACAGTCTACGGAGAGATTTTAGATAAAAAAAAATATTTTTTAAAAAGATTTTCCCCCTCTCCAAATAAAGTGGGGGCCTTAGTGGCGAAAGTTTGAGGATCAATCAAAAATTATGTGCACAAAACTTAAAAAGTCAAATTGAGGAACAGGGGCAATTCTAATTTCTCTTTGGGCAAAGAAATTTTCAAAATGCGAGAGAAAAGTGCGCGCCGGGCCCACTCTCAACTTTTTTGGTTTGGAGTTGATGTTGAGAACGGCTTTTAAAACTGAAAAGGGTGACTACCCCATTTAGAGTAAAATGAAACTGAGATAAAATGGATCATTTTAGTTTTTTTTTGAGAAATTTTCGCGTTTGACTGCATGTTTATAAGTATTAATAAAAAAAATTAATTTTTCCCAAATTTTTCACTTTCTTATCATATTAGGGGGGTTTTTTTTTAGATTTAATAATTTGGGGTTCCTTTGGAAACCCAAAAAAAAATTAAATTTTTAAAAACATTTAAAATTATGTTAATTATATTTATCCGGATTATTTTGTTTTAATCATTTTTAAAAAAGTATTTTAAAAAAATTTTGGGGGTTTTAAAAAAAAATTTTTTTGTTTCTATTTTATTTTTTTAAAATTTTCACTTATTCTTTTTTATTTAAATTGGTAAAAACCCCCTTTTTAAATTTTTTCCTTTCAAAATAAATTTTTTTTAAAATTAAAGTTTTTTTTTAAAGCTGTTTTTTTTAAAAATTTTTACTTTGGGTTTTTTAAATTTAAAATTTAGTTTTAAATTTTAAAAAATCGTATAAAAAAATATTAAATTATCGATTACCAAAAAAAACTACCTATGTGATAACTAATTTAGCCTTTATGGAGGACAATAGCAAAGTGTGTAATTTGGTGACAAGTCAAACTCTTAATTTCAAAATAATTTTTTATTAAACTTTAAATTCAAATCGAAAAAAGATTTAAAAAAAATATTTTAATTTTAATTTTTTTTTAAATCTTTTAAAATATGAAAAATGAAAATTTTTTTTTTTTGAAATTTTTTTATTAATTAAAAATTTTTATTATTTAAAAAAAATATTATATTTTTCAAAAGTTTTATTTTAATAGATAATCGAAAATTAAGTTGAAATTATATTTAATAATAGACTCTATAGGATGCGAGATATTTTTAGCAAAGTATTTATTTCTATTTTCAAATTTTTATTCACATTATGTCCCTATAACTTAGATCAAGAGCACACTCATTATAAAACTGAAAGAATATTAAATTCTTAGGTTGGCTGCTGAATGGCTTAAATAATTTATGAATTTAAGGATCTATATTGAATGAAGAATAGTTTTGAGTATGAGTTTTAGGACTATGATGTCATAATATATAAACTCATTCGATGCCCTCATTTGGACTTTAATTTAGAGTACTTTAATAACAGGTGCCCTAGTCAACACATATTTATTATCCAAATTTGCTTATCTTCTTTCAAGATAAAAACCCATAACTTTTTATTGTTGAGACAATTAGACTTGAAATTAATCTAGATTAAAGACTATTCTTAATTTTAAGTGATAATTTCAAGTTCTTTTTTACAGAATATAATAATAGTTTAGCCATAAATACTGTTTCTCAATAGATGCAAAAATGACTCTATTACATTCAAATTGCATATCCACTCTTGGATACCCTGAGCGTTTATCTCCGAACCTTGATCCTGTAAAAATCGCTATCTTCGGGTAGCGGATCTTTAATCTGAACCTTGGAAGATTTAACCGAGAATTTTTTGGCATTTTTAGTCAATTTTGTATTATATAGACGCTTTTTTCAAAATTTTTGCTCATAAAAAGTGGGGGTTGCACTTTCGACCCCCCCGAGCATTTATTTAATATCATTTTCATAGCTAATAAATACTGAACTTTATCTTTAATGGATTCGACATTTTTGATTGTTTTTTTAGTTTGTTTTTTAATTTAACAGACATCAACTGCTAAAATCACAACATTATAAAAAAAAGATTAAATGAAAATCGCTTAATAGTTATCACAACTTACAAAATTACACTTCCTAATTAGATTATTTATTTTTCAAGAAAAAACATATTTCAGTTAGACTAAAGACTTGTCTTAAAAATTATGGTGAATACTTTTTCTGTTCAACTAAAATAATATAATTTTTAAAAATTAACTTTTAGAATTATGCGCTTTTATTCTACTTTATGAAGGAATCACAAATTGATGTCTTGTTATAAATGCATTTGGATAATGAAAAAGAATAGTTTATTTAAATAAAAGCAAATACTCTAAGACAGCAGTAGAGTGATTTGCATACAGAGAAGAGCTAAAAAGCCTTCCCAAGCATAAATCTCCTAGCTTCAGCAAATGAGATCGTTGTAGTTATCCAAGTCGAATCTGAGACCTGAGCCGTGATCGAAACCTTCTTTGCCGTACATGACGTTGGTGTCTGGCATCTTGTCCACACCTGCTCCGTATTCGATAAGAGCAATGTTTTAGAACTGCTCTATTGTGGAGGGAGTAGCGTACTTCTTTCTGAAGTAGAAAGGGTTATCATAATGTCAAAAAAATTGAGATTACAAAATAGCGATTTATCCTTTTGAGGCATCTTAAGACCGAAGATGGGATAGCCAATTAGCACTGCGAGGGCGATTACAGAACCTAAAGAGGCGATGAAGCCAGATCTCTTCTTCTTATAATGCTAGGCAGTGGAGGGGTCTGGAAGTTCGTAATCGAGGTCCTCGTCCACATATCCAAGTGTGTGCATAGCATCGTGTTAGAAATCGTAGGCGTTCATGTAATTATCGTGCAAGAACATGCGGCGATCGATGTTCTCAGGTCTGTAGTTGAATCTCACATCGTTCCAGTGAGCGGGCCAAATCTCGTGATAGGGAGGAGACTTGTGTCTGAAATCCTCTGGGATGGGGAGAGGCAGATGTCTGGCCTCGAGCATGGTCATTTCTCTCTCGAAGTAACCATCTTCGACTGAGTAATCCCACTGATAGCGATTTCTCACTCCAATTCTAGCAGGGGTCAGCAATCTGCCTATTCAGGAGCATGCATCCTGAACGCAGCCGAGAAGCCAAGTAACTATTGTTCATTTCTAAATAATTATAAAATTATTACAATAAATACTTTTTATAAGAGTCTTACTTTTCTTCAAATTTTTACTTCTTAGTACTTAATACATTAAATTATTTTTTAAGCTAGGACTCCTTTGCATTTTAGCCTCTGCAAAATATAATATTAAATCCTTTCTTGAATAGTCAGCAAGAGGAGCTATTTTCTGCAAATTAGATAAAAGTGCAAGAGAATTAAGTTCTCTCTTGTCAGCTTATTATTTTTCTGCTACTGGAAACATCATTACATAATTGCCCTTCTCCTCGAAAAATAATAGAGGCTTGGCTTTGAAATGGACCTCTACTGCTGTTTGCTTCTTAATTCATGATACAATTCCATCATCAAAACATAACTGGATACACTAAAAATAAGCCTATATTTTTTCCTCAATTAGATTTAAAGTAATTAATTTACACAGTGGCAGGCGTGCCCAAAGCTAATGACCCCGATAGACAAGTTGAAATGGTAGCTTTTAACATTTCAAGAGTCATAGAATTATTACTTCTTTATTATTTGCAATTCTTTTATGTTTGAGTTGCGTCAAGGAACTTTGCCAGCATGTACTACAACTGCTATGTGATGTTCCAGAGCGGAATAGATTAGACACAAGTTTGGCAAATATGATAAATAGTAGCAAAAGATTTTTTGTTATTGTGATAAGCAGTCAATAAATGCCTACAACAGCTCAAACCAACTCAGATTGGGTTACTTTCTGGAAAAAAAATGTTATCAAAAATGGCATAAATATATCAGTCTTCAAGCGCTGCTAGCCTTGAGGATCTTAATATTAAAAAGGAAAGCTTCAGCTGCCGCTTTGGAGAAATCGTTCCCCGAATTCATGAAAAAACCTCTCAACGAGGACCATGAATTTGTCAAGATGGTCGAGGAAGGTATTGCATAAATCTTATAGTTATAAATCATCTTAAATAAGATATTTTAAAGGCAGAAGACTATTCTCTCAGGCTGAGAAAGAATATGAGACAATCAAAAACGTTTGGGAAAAAGAGCAAAAGAGATCCTACATCAAGGAGAGAATGTAAGAATATTAAATTCTTACTAAATTAATAATAAACATTTTAGAGAAGGGATGTTCTCTATGACAACTAGTTAAAACCTCTAAGCATCTTCTAAAAACTATATCTCTAAGCAACTGAAATCGTTCCAGTTGACAAGTCTTTCAAATTTGACTCCTTCGGCTACATCCTTTTCATTAAAAAAAAAACTTTTATGTATTTAACTTTTCGGTCTCTTGGAAGGATTCTAGTTTTAATATTTTTATAAATAAAGGAGCTACCAGCGCTATCCCAACTAGTACTTACAATTATCAGTGCGGTAAGAACGTGACAAATGCTCGTCTCTGGACCGAAGCAGCCACAGTTTCTTTCTCTGCAAAGAATGATGCTGAGGGTAACGCATAATAAAAATTTGATAAGAGATAAATTATCTTTAAAATACTTTTAAGTGAAATCAGCTTAGTAATTTGTAACTTATTAAACATACATCTACAAGGTTCTATAGGTGGTTGATGATATTACCATCAACTGCTGGCTCGGTATTGAAGAAGCATCAACCATTTAGACTACTGATCTCTTCAGTATGGATGGAATCCCCACCAACCTACTCTACAATCAACAAAAATCATAGATAAGATTTAGAATTCACCAGCCTTATTTTTAAGTGAATGCTGGTTACATGTTCACAGATATTCTGAATCTGATTTATTACGACGACCTCTCAGACGACCCATACTGGTACTATCTCGCCTTCAACCTTGGAGACTTCCTGGTTAGATTCATTTTAATTATCTTATATTCAAATACTTATAAGATTCATTTACAGAGAGGATGACTCTTGAATAGAAGAAATTTTATAACTTTCATTCAAAAATTATGGAGTATTTTTAAATAGTGGTTTGATTACGAAATCATAATGTCCCTATATCGCCATAAAGTGTTTATTCACTTTAAACTTATTAATCTGTAAAGTCTTTTCTTCTTCAAAAAATTCTAAAAATGCTTTTCTTATCTCACTGTCAGCCTTTTCTAATAGTGCACTTAAATTTGAATTTCACTAAAATACTTGCGATATTTTTAGAATAACGAAAAATCTTATTATCATAAAAGGCAGAAAATTAATAATTAGTAGCAGCTGAAGCAATGACGATTTCTACATGAAGCTACATTTGTTATTTGTCCTCTGGATTGAAATCGCCTGATGCCAACTGTTGATAAACTTGCATCCAATCTTCAGTATTTAGCTCTACATTCTTCAGATCCTCATTTTAAAATTAGCATTAAAGCGATTACTAATGATATGTCATTTTATTTAAGACTGGAAATCAAACATGATTTAGATTATTTGAGCCAAATTTTTCCAGAAAATAAATAGGATGATAAACTCTCTCTGTTGTAAGACTTTCAGCAATTGATTTAAGTTTCAAGGAGTTTGCCAGCAATTGGAAAAGGAATGAACTTAATTAATTCACTATTACTCTCTGAGCCAATGGTTAATTAATGAAGTATAGACATCAGTGAAATCTACGAAGGAGTTGAACCAAACTTGAGTATTAAATTAGGTGAAGATATCAAACTAGTAATCAAATGTTTTGATGTACATAGAAGAGATCATCCAAGAATAAGTAAGTGCTTTGGAAGCAAAAGCAATCGCTATAAGCCAAGCCTGACTAGAGGGCAGTAGCGTAGGATTGATAGACTGTTGTGGAGAAGAGATTTTAATAATTTTCGAATAGCAGTATTAGTCGCATCTAGCATGTTGTAGGCTTCGAATATATCCCCCAAGAGAGAATTTTCTATATTAAGATTGTGTTGGCTATCTAATTTAGTATTTTTACTGGTGGGCGCTCTACTTTCTTCGCTAAAATACTCATCTTAGAGCTCCTTCTAATTTGTGAAAGAAAGATTTCTCGGAGGAACTTTTAACCAAAGTGTCATCGGTTTATTGTCCATATTTAGCAGATTAAACTTCATTTCTTTCAATATAAAAAGGAGTCCTAGCTGAACTATGACTGCAGTCGACAGTTTTACTCGATTAAAATGATAAAAAGAAGTTAAGATTTAAATTTTAGAGTGGATTGCTTTGGTGTTGTGTTAGCTTCATTTTTATAATTAGATGATGATAATTGTAATATTTAAATTAGGGTAGCTACTTCGCTTAGAATTATACGATTAGCACCAATCAAATTTTGGCATTTTGTTCTTATCTGATAGCTTTTCATCCCTAATCGTATAAAATCTCCTCTCACAAGGAGTAAAATATCATCATAGTGGAATATTGATTGATTATTTCTTGATTAAGATGATAGATAGATTTAATGCATGCATGCATCATTCAGCTAAAATCCACAGTGAGGCAAGTCTTGACTGCGTAGTAAAGGTTCGTGAATTGCCCGATCCACATGAGAGCCACACCTGGTACTCTGAAAATAGGACCGTAGTTGTAATAGCCAGTGAAGTAGAGGAACCTTCCAAGGATGTAGATCAACTGGAATCTGAAGGCCTCATCTGGGAAACCTATTCCTGCAACGAGTGAGACCACGGTTATGAAAGCAATTGCTTCAAGATAGTTCAGGTGCATTCTTTGGGCGCAGTTGAACATGTACCATTTTGCGTAAGGCAGCTTCTGAGAATAAAATCCATTTCCAGTGTTGAAATTAAAAGAGTATATTTCAATTGTATAGTGTCTGGATAACCTCCACGAGGAGTTCTTGCCTTAGGTCCAAATGCTTCCCTATGAATTTCATCAAACTGCTTCATGTGATCTCTGCCAAAGCACTTGATTCTTGCTGTGATCACATAAAAGTATGATGCAAAGAGGAGCTGGAAAGTTATTAAGAAGTTTCCAAGAACTACTTTAGTGAATGGATGCTCAAGATTTACCATTTATTTATTCTATTACTTCTATTATATCATCATTTCATGAAATAGAATTCTGGCTTGGATTCATTTTAAGCAAATTCGAGTGTTTAAGTCATTCATAAATCTTAATGTTAGAGCTTTAATAAATAGGGTCCTAAGCTAATGCGTAGAGAATTCAGCAATGACAGATATTTACGTTAATCAAAGTGATCTGGAATTTGTATGATTAGGAAAATATTATATCGCTGTTTATCTCATCTTAGCACTAGCAAGGAGCTGATCTTAATTTTAAGTTTCAAATGATTTGTTAGCGACTTTATGTATTTCACACATTTTGATTCTATTAATACAGAGTTTGAGTCCTCCTTTGCTTTGCGAGGGCTTCTTGTTCTTCGTTGTTTCATTATTCATTTTGATGGATGGCCTTTTATATTGAGTTGTTGATATGATTGACCCACTCTTGCGCAGTTCGCACTTCGTTGAACTTGAATAGGTAGTTTTTCTCCTTTGTGCAGAGACGCATCTTGTCTTTGCCATCTAGGATGCAAGTTGTGATTTCTCTGGGATGGATGACTGCCTTGAGGTTGGTCTGACGTGAGGTAAAGTAAGCGAAGTAACCATTCTCGTAAAGTTTGAGCAGGCGGTCAACTTAGAAGAATAACTTCTTCTTCTTTTTCACCAACTCTACTTTGAGTTCCTTCCAGGTGGACATGCAATCTAGGCAGTCGTCGAATAAGAGGTCTTGGTCGGACATCATTTGCGATTATTACTTAAGAGGAGCTGCGTGAGACTTGAATAAAAATAATCGGAATAACTCTATAGCATAAATATTCTTAAATAGGAACAGATCTTCTGCTCCTATTTTAAGCTATATGTTTTAAAAATCAAAATAGTCAGGAATTTAAAGTCCATCAATTATAAAGAAGAACTTTAGAGTATTTTTACTAAAAATACAATAACTTTTGATGCTCTTTCGGTCCTCTTATTTTTTGAGGTAAGTGTTCATTTTTAAATTTTCCATCAATTCTATAAAAATATCGACACTTTTAGCTTTTTGTTACGAAATAATATAGCAGTTCACTCAGAGTACAAACAAGAAGAGGAAATTGTGGATTAAAGCCAATTATAATTTTGTAAACTTTACATTTCAAATATGAAGTCTACAAATAATCGCTGGATCTCAGATTTCAACTAATTTTATGGACTTTAATAAAAAGATCGATAAAATTAATATACGATAATTGAATAACGTCTGGTTTGCTTGTTCTCCTCTGAGATCAAATACAGAGGAAACTTGCTTGATAGGTCTCCTTTTAAATTATTTACTCACTACTGATTAATCGTGTTAATGGATAAGGTTCTACAAATTAATATAAAACTTAAAAGAATCCAATTCAATAAAATATGGACATTTTTAATATCTTTAATATTTCAATGTAAAAATAATTCTAGGAAGACTGGAACTTTTACAATTTCAGGTTATTTAAATCGAACTCTTGAGTCTTAAGTTCATTCATCTAGGTTGCAGTGCTAGTTATCTTTTAAAGTTTAACCAAATCTAAATTAATCCTCTGTACTTAAACTTTCTATTTATATTGAATCAGAAAAGTCTCTGACATTGACGGCAACGCTAGAGTTTGAAGTGACATCACTCTTATCTAATGGAGTATTTACACTAATAGCACTATCTGTCTTTTTGTAGTCTAGTTTTACAAATTCTTGGGTTAAATTTTTTCCCTTAATGCTTGAATTAGAGGGCAAGTATTATTACAGCTGCTTTCTCATGGGACTCTAGATTATATGTCTTGTATCAATCGGTGCTGAATCAGTATGTAGAGTTGAGAAGTTTACTCCCTCGAAGAAGGGGTGGGCTTTCAGTGCTTCCAAACTATTTTCGGAATTAGGATGGACTTTACTACTCAAACCTGAGCCAAGTCTTTCAGAGGGCTCTAAAACCAACAGCTTTTGAATTAAGTCTCTTGCAGACTCTGGAACGGAGGAGGGTATCGAATAATCACAGGCTTGAATGTTCTCAAAAGTGTAGAATGGTGCTGCACCTTTGAAGGGCGTCTTGCCTGTGAAGAACTGATAAATGATTACTCCAAGGGACCAGAGGTCAGTTGCAAATGTTGGTTCCTAATTAGCAATCACCTCTGGTGAAACGTAGTCTTCGGTTCCCACAAATGACCCTCTGCTCTCTTCTTCTAAGTCAACATTCATTAAATAAAGATTTTTGCTGATTCACTGGAATGGAATTTTAAGGATTACTAAGTAGTTCATCCATGTTATTAGAACTCATGCTCTTATTCATAGCAATGACATCATTCGCGGAGCCTGCTCCTCTATTCAGAGCAGCCTGAGAGAAGCATGTTAAGTCATTAGTTGAACTAGAGTTATTCACCCCTTGAGTCTTCATATCGTTTCTGGGGGTATTATTAGCACTATTCAAATGGAAAAATAATACTTATTGACTATTAGTTAGAGATACATTTTAACTTCTATTGTGATTAGAATCTGAGTTAGTAGAGGCATTAGAGGCCTTATTAGATAGTAATTTAGCAGTTCCAAAATCAGCCAGCACAAGGTGCCAGTTATCGTCAAAAAGGATGTTTCCGGGCTTCAAGTCTCGATGAATAATGTTCTTGCTTCGAAGAAAGCTTAGAATACTCACTAGCTGTGCCACATAAAACTTCGCTTACTTTTCATTCAAGATCTCTAAAAGAGCAATTGTGATTCTATTTTTAAAGTTATTTAAATGATGAATGAAGATTAGACATGATGATGATCATATGATTAATATTAAAAGAGCTTATCTATCTAAATAGGAATAAAATTAAATCGTGATCGTGACTGGAATTTTGGATTTAAGTCAATAATATTGAAGAGTTTTTTGTAAATGGAGAGTAATAAAATTTATTGTACTTATTTTATTACCCTTTTAGGAATTTAATTAATTTTGCACACTAATTCTAATTATAAAATGTGGTAATACAGTTTATTTATCATATGGCGCTCAACCTTTTTGTTAAAAACTCTTAGCCATATTTTTTTTCTTCTGTTATTTGATAATAGATTAATCATAAGATTCTCTTAAAAACTTAATTGAATCATTCAGTCGTAAAAAGAAGTTATAGTAATATATTCGAATAGAAATGAGGTCTTTTTCTTACATTTGGTAATTCTTATCTCTCATTCTTTTTCTGAATTCTCCATTAATTTTAACTTATAAAATTAAATATAATCAACATTTAAATGATTAGATTTGCTATTAAGTTTCAATAATCACTTCACAACTTTCCCTTAAGGCTTGCTGATGTTTTACTGTGTTTTGCATTAAAACTTCTTTCCATTAACTTACTGTTTAGCTTAAGATACTGTGAAAAGTCTCCATTGATTGCGTAATCAAGAACCATGTATACATTCCTCGAATCTGTGAACGTTGAGTGAAGTCTCACTATGTTTGGATGCTTCAAGCGAGAGAGTATGTTTTTCTCATTTTAGATTTCGTGAACTTTATCAAGCTAAATTAATAACTTGCATACTCTCAAACATTAATGATTCGATGTGTTCTAAATGCATGATTATGGCCTAAAAATAATAATTACCTTTTCGACACGACTTTTCTAAATGACCTTGATTGCGAAGAGCCTTTGCGATTAACTATGGAGTGCACTCCAGACCTAACCATAGGCGCCTTCACCCACCTTGCTGATCATCTTAAAGTTTTTTATGTCGCGGAGAGTTCTGTCAGCTGAAGCAGAGGTGGGGGTCATAGGCTATTAAGGAATCTACTAACCGAACAGATTTCTATTTGGCCCTCCATTATAATAAGATGAGTAAGATAAGAAATAGAGCAAATATCTTAAATTTCCATGTTTGATCTCTTGAGCTAGATTATTTTCGTCTGAATAATTTGCTCCAAGGAAGTTATGAGTATATATTGGCTTTTCAGTTGATTAAAAATTAACACTCATCTACTCATAAAATATTGACAATGGGACTGGTCGCTGTTTGAAGTCAACATTTCTAATTGGTGAGAAGCTGGAGTCTCTGCGCTGAGCAGTAGTGCTGAAGCCGGCGTTAGGTTAGCTTGCTCTATCAGTATTCTTTGGAGTGAGCTCAGTCTAATCATATGCTTTAGTCAAGGGGGAATTAATCTTACTGTTGAGTTGAGGCCCGCAGTCTCATTTGAGATTGCACGGTCTTTCTCGGAGGATACCTCGTATAGTGACGCAGAAAGTTACGATAGTAGAGATATTTTACCTAAAATTATCGTTATATTGTGATAAAATTTTAATTTGCTCTTTAGAGAAGAAAAAAATTAAGTAATCAATAATCTCACTTTTTAATTCTTTCTATTGGTTTTGAATTTTGCTTTAATACTGTTTGATCTATAGCAATGGAAGATAAAGAGATGAAATAATGTTGTTTTTGGCCATGCTTGATCATGTTTAAGCTGATGAAATTCTGCTTTTCTTTTTTATAGTCCTTTACTTACTCTTTGAGGGTGGTAGTCTTGTATTTAGGGAGTTAAGGGCGCTAAATTAAAGAATACTACTTTTTTTTATGAATATGCTGAGTGTGGGGATTTAATACGAGTTTTGATTGTTATTTAATGTGATATCGTCACCGCATTTACAATAAAAAAGAGATATACACCTGATATCTCATTTACATACTAATTATATTGAAATGTTGATTGTGCTTAATTGAAGCATTCATCAAAGTTTAAAACTGGTAAATCCCTGACTGCAAAGCAAAATTGAGGAGTGTTGAAAGCAGTAGGGATAGATTAAGGGACCTGGGGGCTTTCATCGCTGCTTGCTTTTATCACGGTTTAGTGTTATATTGTTAAATTTGACATTGATAGACGGCTTTATATTCCAAAAATAAATAAATTAAAGCTTAAAGTGCATCTCTTCATTTTTATAAGAGATTTAAGAATAGTTAAAGGTAGATAAGGATTTGAAAGGAGCGTGTTGAACTGGGGGCTGGAAGTGGGAAATTTGATTAGGTGAGCACAGAGTGCAGAGAAACAGAGTTGAGTTTACTCAGTTAAAAACATATCATAAATGAGTGCTATGGTTAAATTTTTATAATTTCAGTTAATAATAAATAATAATAATCTCAAAAGCAAACCCACTGAGTTATATAATTTTTGAAAATATCCACTTTACCAACTATTTTATTTACAATATCAATTCTCTTACGAGTAAAGAAATGCTTGATATGTAAAGTTTGTTTTATTAAATTACGAATTAAAATTTTATGTAAAAGAGGAATCTCAAATTTCACCTCTTCTAAGTTTGCTCTGTAATTTTGAAACTCTTACTCCAGCAAATTCTTCTTTTGACTAAATTTTATTTGATTCATCTTGCTAAAGTACTCTTTAGCTTTAATTTAGGCCACCTATCTATACCCTTATCCTTCTTTGTCTCAGACTACTCATTCCCGACTAACCTGACGGAGCATAATCCCTAGCTTGATTATTCTTAATAAAACAACACTACAATCATGAAAGGTATAAATAAAATTTGGAGAAATCTTCAAAGATGTACTGCTGATAGTAGATACGTTTCTTAGCTTCTGTTAAGGTAAATATTCGCCTTGGGAATCTATCTTATCTTTTAAACTCTCAAGGCTGCTAAATAATCCCTATTTCTATTACTAATAGTTTTCTCCTAGATTTTAATTTCGTTTATTCAAAAGCTTTAAAGGTTGCAAGGAGGTAAGAGAATTCAGCTAAGTCCCATTTTCTCTAAGGAGTCTTTAGCTCTGATTTAGAGATGGTAACTGTTGTATTTTATTCGAGTTTTATCGATAATGCTGCTGATTGGCTTTTGAAGAGTTACTTTGGATCTGGAATTCAGAGGAAAAGTTAAGATTAATTAACTTGAAACTATAAGAGAATTTTTTTCGAAATATATTTAGAGATTATGATGATCCATATAGGGGTTATAATGATCTGCTTAATCCTTAAGATCGCTTTAGGAGAGGATATTAAATCTTTATGAGCTGAGACCAAGCTAATCATAATTTTTAGTTGAGGCTACATTGCTAAAAAGCATCTCTTTACTATCGTAGAGTATGCTTCTCTCTCCTGAATGAATCAGAGACTACTAAATTATTTAGCACAATATAAAAGAATCTGGATGCTATTTCTATTAAACCTATTCAACTGATGCAATTTACGAATGCTTTTGTTGCTAATAGGAGAATTTGAGATATCTTCATTCTTCAAAATTGACTTCAGTTTATTTATTTGACTTGATGATATTTAACTGCTGCCTGGCTTCGAATATATTTCTTATTTAGAAAATCCTTCTTATCTGTCTCAAGTAAATAAAATATTTTTTGATGCTTATTAAAATCTCCATTCTGCGAGGATAGCATGGACTAATTCAAATTTAATTCTTCATGGTGGTTCTTCTAAAACTGCCTTGCATTTATCCTTCTTTAATTAGCAACCTCATATTCTATTCTCGTCATTTATAAGCTGTTATTCACAGCATTACCTCTATAATCTCCTCCTTCTAGCTTCTTTCCCTTTTCTTCGTAGTTCACTCCTGATTTCATTTATAGAGACTTAGAAGGATTTGCATGTGATATTGGTATTCTGATGTCTCTATCTATGCCTTGCTTGTCGGTTTTGAGCTAACAAATCTAAATTAAAACTCCTCTACATAAACTTAATTGTATTAGCTCCATCTGTGGTGAATCATCATTTTGATGAAGGTTAAAAGCATCTCTGTAGAGCTTGTCTACTAAATCTCTATCGTTCATACTCATTTTAGAGTCTTACTTCAGATTCAACTTCTTCTTTAAGTTTGCCGCTTTCTCGTTTCCATTTTGGCTTTTTCTAATCCTTAACACATTTTGACTGATTCCATAGCGTGATGACATAACCAGCTATACTCCAGATATATTTGGATGCTTCAACTTTGAAGGATCAAAAATACTCTCGCCTGCAGAATTTACCTAATTGTAAGCTAGAAGTTTTACTTTCTATTTCTAGTCATCCCCCTCTTTTACCATTTTTTTCATCTACAAATAGAGTTAATAAATTTGATGGATTAGTCAAGTCTTTATCACTTACAGAAGTCTAAATGGCTTGTCTGAATTTGAAAAGCCTCCTAGCATCGCTTATGAACTTTTCCTCTTCATGAGTCTTTTCTGGAAGGTCTAGTTTAACTTACTCGAACTTATTTACTTTTTCTCCTCTTTCTCTACTAAAGCTTAGACCTTGCATAGGGGTCTCAGAACTATATTTTGATTTAGATAATAGACTGTTCAAAAGTAACTAATGTTACTCGAATTTTACTTCAATCCACTACTAAAAGTTTTATTCAGGCTCTTCTGCCTATTGAAACTCTTTTCTTATCCAGTTCCATAAATATCAGTGTTCGAGAAGCTTGAATTGTGCTTATGTTTCGATCCTTTATGATGAGCATCACTAAAAGTCTTTTCGTGCTCTTCGTTTTACAATTCTTCTATACCTTTTAAGTTTGGCTTGATTAAATTAATATAATTGAATAAAAATTAAGGGAATATTAACTTGGCTTTTCCTTCATAGCTATTTGTTCATATAAGGTTTTATCTTTAGAAGCAGCTTTAGGTTCTTCCACCTCTAATTCTTGCCAATCTTATTTGAAACAATTTATTTAAAAGCAATGAGTAATGTTTATTCGAAGTTTTAAGAAGCTTCTTTATTTCCATTTGCTGATTATTTTATTGTGCTTGCTTCTGTGTTTTTTATGAAAGAGAATTCATCCTTATGGAACAGACAGCAGTTCATTATTTTCCTGCACTCGTCCATCATCAGAGCTAGACTGTGTGGTCTTAGTTTATCCTTCATTTGCTATTCTTCAATTTTTAGATCTACAATCTTCAACATTTCTTCTATTAGAGCTCCGGAAATATCAAAAGATGCCGAGCTAAATAAATCAATTTTATCTTATGTTTATTACTAAATAGCTAAGGCAAGTTAAGGCATTCCTAGCTTGAATGAATTTATCATTTGAGACTTGTGCCTGTGGAACTGGCTATAAGAGGGTGCGTTACTTATTCATTTTATTTCAAATAATTTTAAACAAATTCACTAATAATCTTGAACATTTTGTATATCTATAGATAATTAAGAAATACTTTTAAAGTTTAAGTATCGTGGATATTTGACCCCAATTGCCTAAAAATGTTTTTTAAACCACTTCCATATTGTATATAAGTCAGTTTTCAAAAAATTTTATAATAAAAACAAAAAGCGAATTCAATTTATCACTGCGTTTATTGTAATATTCAAGAATGCTTCAAATTAATTTAATAAATTTCTTGCAACTTAATTAAAATCCATTTAGGAAGTTTAGATTGAATTTTTCATTCTTCTGCCAAAAATTTAATATTCCGTATCCTCAATTTCATCTATTCCAAAATAGTTGATCTTAATCCTCCTTCCTCTTTAAATTAATCCATTCTTTGTATGTAAAATGTCTCAAGTTAGCTATTACTCATTTTTTAAACTAGTCTCTCAAGAGTTTTACTATCACTGTTTGTTTCCCTAAGAAGTATATCAAGAGCTGCTGCTTAGTAAGTCTCCTCTTTACGGATAATGTTTTTCAGCATTTTCAAAGTCTTATTATTAGCTATTTTCATCGACTAAGGAGTGGGATGAGGAAACTGATTTGAAGTAATCTCTATCAAAGATTATAAAATCTTAACCTGCTCATCCAGTGAGAGCGACTATAAATATTTTTTTTCTATTAAATTTTTTTCACTAGAAAATGGCATGAACTTGATGATTATGCATAAAAGCGAAGAATGTGTCATGGCTCTGCCTATGAGAGGCCAGCACTTTCAAAATGAAAATCATAGTGTGAAGATCTAGTGTTTGGGATAGATTTTCTAGGAAGTAGAAAAATAATTCCTCATTGATCTTTCCATTCGTGTAAAAGAGGAGAAAAGGTAGAAGTAACAAGGATTTCTTGTTATTCAAAGACAGATTCTCATGCAGTTCTTTTATAAATGCCCGCATTAGCTACTTGAATTCTCTTTGATAGAGTATATAAATAAGTTAGTTCAAATCTATAAGTTTTCAATAATATTATATTGTCTTTTACCCCATCCTCTAAATTGCTTTCATCTATATCTTTGTCATTTTTAGTCATTAGAATTTGCAACATCTCGGGTGCTGCAATTTGAAGAAGAGAGTTTATCTCTTGGAGGCAAGAATTATAAGACTTAGTAAAATTTTTATTTTACATTTGACTAAAGCACGGCTGTATTTTAATTTAGAATGATGGCAACATAGTTGGTTAACTCCATCTGCCTGAGTTTTAGTCCAAACATTTCCTTGATTTATTTATAATTTAATTTATTTGTATAAATGATTGGCTTATATTATTTGAACATATATTTGATTACATCTACATTTTAATTGCACTTTTCTAAAGTAGGTATCCTCTAGTTGTTCTTAAATGATCAAAATAATATATTAAAAAAGTTCCCATATTAAATTGAATCTGTAAACTTATTGGCATTTGCAATTATTTCAGGAGTAAGAGACCCTTCTCTTTTCCCCCTTCACGGGTTTTTTCTTGGTTTAGATGCTAAAATTTTATTTAAATAGACAGATATTTATTCATTTAAATGTTTAATTTAAAAATAAATTTCTGAAGGATAAATTTCCGTTAATTGGAATAAAATTAGAGGTATTAGTTTATAATAAGCGCATAAATATCTTTAAAAATGACTAAATTAATGGAGGAATCTCTTTTTTAAGCTCCACTAAACACTTAATTTTATAATGACAATTAAAAATAGGAATTAATCTTCAATTTTATTACTCAGAAAAGACAATAAATGGAAATGGACACAAATAAATTGTAAACCAGAATAAAAATTAGCAACTGAAATAAATAGAAATTGTTATATAAAGTGTAGATAGAACTAAAGCTTCTTTTATGGGTTTAAGTATTTCTTTTTTAAAAGTTATTTCAGCTGAAACATACAATTGAAAATCTTATTTTTTTTAAAGTAGATTTGATTATCCAATAAATTATTACAACCTATATTAAATATAGATGAGAATTGTCAAGTAGGTTCAAGTTTAGGAACATTAAAGCAGTCCTTAAACAATTTCTCATGCTTATTCAGCCTTATTTATTACAAAATATTAATTATTTTACAGATATTTTTAAAAAGCCATGGGATGGATTGATAAGTCTTCCTTACCTCTGCCTATATTTCATAGATGGGTTTCCAATTATTCTTGAGGAGGAAGTAGCAAACGATAATCTAGTAGTAAACCTTAAAAGAAGATATACACTAGTGGATTATAAAAATCCTGAGTTTAAGATTAATCCACTCAAAACCCCATAATATGATAAGAAAGTGAAAATAAATGTTATAATTAATTTTTTTATTAAAAAATTTAAACTCGAGTCAAAGGAAAATTTCTCAAAAAATACATGACCCCTCCCCTAGTGTATTTTTACTCTAAGGGAATGATGATACCCCAATAGAAAGCCGTTCTAAAATAAAGAAAATTTGAGAGTGCCAGGGACATACTTGCATTTGAAATTTTCT
>JAJKFJ010020885.1:0-29926 GCA_027382625.1 Tetmemena sp. SeJ-2015
ATTCAGTCCCTTCTTACGGAAAGGTCGAAGCTTCAGAGTTAAGAACATATTTCTACAAATAAATTAGCAACAAAAAAAATTATTACATCAGGTAAATAAAAGCCACACTCAGTGATTACACAATTTATGTTAAAATATAATTCTATACCTATTCAATTCTCATGATAAAATATTTTTTTTATATTCTTATAGAAATATTTTAACCATTTCATAATCTGCTTTTTCTGATTCTTCTTCAAGATTGGAGAACCTGTATTATATTTTTTTACTAAGAATTTAATGTAACTCTTAACTTTAAAAATCTAATTGTAATTTATTTTCACTTTAGTTTTTGAAATGCTCTATAAAATATTTTCTGAATAAATACTTTTTGTAAATGATTATTCTAATAGATAATCTACTATGATAAGGAGGTGATGAAAAAAGTGACTTAAGATTTAATTGTATTTATAAAAACAATTACTCCTGCCTCTTAAGAAATGACAGAAATAGTAATCAAGGATATAAGTCTGAAATACATGATTGCATCAGACTAGAACAGATTTTGCTTGTATCCTAAATACATTAAACCATATCTTGCCTTTATAGCTGTGTACTATAGAATATCTTTCTTTAATATTAAAAGCAAGAACATTATTCCACTTTTATTCTAGTTCATATCTTAAAATAATTTTACGATAATATTTAGAATGAAATATTATAAATAGATTTTAATCCACTATCAATCAATAGATCAATAAAATATTTTTCTTGAATAAAGTTAATTAATCATATCAAATTATTAAATTGAAGAAACTTGGTGTTAAATTACCAATGAAAAATCCACTTTTAATATTATTTATTTGAAGAATAAAATAAATATAAATTATTGCAGGAATTGTGATTATCCAGATAAAAGCCCCAGGGAAAATTTTATGCGCTAAGATATCCAAATGTTCCTCTCCAAAAAAGTTCATATCTAAATCTAATACAAGCCTCTTCTCTCCGTTTATTACTCGATACTGTAATTTTAATTTAATTATAAGGATACAAAAATAATATTCAAAATACTAAAACCATGTATAAATTGAAAGGGCTATCTGAGGAGCCAAAATTAACATAGCTGCGACTATGGAGCATGCAAGAGAGTCCACAAATTTTATTTTCTTAAGAATCCTAACAACTATCCAGAAGATTAATACCGCCCCTGTGAACAAAGCGGGAATAATGATTAATATTGACAGATATAATAATTAAGGAGAATAATATAATTTGTGGGTTTATTTAATAGAGTGGTTTAGTCCTCAAAGAACTGAAGTTTTTGGATTAAAGATTAGCTTTCCTCATAATCATACTGTTTGCTCCATATGCAAGAGAAATCCAAAAGCAAAACACCAAAAGTAGCTGATGCTATTAAGCCATGTCCCAATTCTTTAGCCACCTTAAAAAATGGAATTAGTTGATATTAATTATAAATCCACAAATCTCAAAGTAAATGAGTAGAAAGGTTTTATTAAGATCAAATTTAAGATTAACATTATTTCTCTTATAAGGATGCTATTTCTTAAAATCAAACTTAGACATGAGTTAGATAATTCAGTGCATCTAAGACTTATAAATTGTGTTACTTTAATTGATACGATAACTGATTAATTTAAATTTATTTACCTGCGGCCATTTATTTGGAATAGAAAAAGTTACAGCCAAGAGCTAAAATGAATTCATCAAGACTTTGAGATAAGCGTTAAGACTACTCTCTTGATATAAAGAATCTAGATTTATTTTAACAACCAAGCCAAGCAAAAGGAAAAATCCAATAACTGAGAAAGCTATTCTTAATCTAATTAAATTTGAGTCCTCACATTTCTGACACTAGCCTTTGAGATTTTTAGAAAAACCGAATTTACAATTACTGCAAAGTGCTCCGTAGTAACCTTCTTTACACTCTCCTATTAAGCTGAGTTATGGATCCACCATACCAAGGCAAGCATCTTATATTGGACATTTCTACAAATAAGATGAAGAGTTATAGATAATTTATATATTTTGTTAAAATTCAAACGTTAATAATAAACATAATATATAGGTCTAATTATCTGATCGAATTGAATAATTCTGGCTTTAGCTTCAATCAAAAGAACATCATGATTAGATATAAGTTGCTTATCTCCAAATTATGATTCGAGTCTAATTTTAAATAGCCTTGGCTTTGTTTACATATCAAATAAGTTATAATTTACCTTAAATTTGCTTAATTTCAGCGAGTCAATATCATTTATTGATAAGTTTTGCAATTTAAAAAGTTTGTATTTAATAAAATTAAGTCTATTACTGTATCTCCAATATCCTGGTTTAGGACCTATTTTTGATCCTCCAAGACAATTGCTGATTCTGGACATGAGTTACAAGATCCCACACTCGTTTATTCAATAAAACTGTAAGTTCCTTTTTCACACTCGATGCATTTAAAAAGAGTAAATAATTAGATTCAAGACTGAATCTGTTATAAAAGAATATAGATCAAATCCCAATTCTTAATTAGAGAATTGATTGGACGAATATTTAATAGAATCATATTGCTAATATGGTTTAATTCTAATATTATTGTGTTTAATGATAGGATAATAAAATAATTATTGGATTTTCAGAACTGAAACAATGGTTTAAATTTAATAATAATCTTTTCCTATTTAATACTAAAATTTCACCCCTTATTTTCTTTTAATTCTTCTATTTAAACTTCTACTTTAACTTTTAAATCTTTTCTTATCCACGATTAACTTCATATTTATCTTTACAGAAGATAATTATAATTTGACATTAATTATTTATTGGATTTCCAAAGACTAACTTTAATAAAAATTTAATATACGGAAATTTAATATTTTCCTCTTTTTTTAATTATAGAAATTAGATTAAGAAGAAGCACTAACAATATAACTAATATTGATATAAAATTTACTAAATTAATGAAGAGTAAACTACTCTCCTATATTGCAAGGCTGGAGTTCTATAATTAAATTCAAATCCAAGTCACTTGCATTTCTTTCGTTCATTAAGTTTAAACTGCTATTATTTTAAATGTAAAGCTAATTTAAATCATATAGAAATTATCAAACAGATTAAATTTAGATAACTCAAATTATATAAATTGATATAGCATAAATAATTTTATTTAGTAAGTAAATAATGAAAGATTTAACTATTAACAAGCTGTAGATATCACAAAATAGATTTTCTCTCTTTTTTAATTATAGACAAGGGGAAATAATTAAATTATTTTCATTTTTGATTTTCTAAAAATGAAAAATAATAGACAGGGTAAATACTGATAATTTAAATTAAACTGGAGACTTTTTCTATATCTATAGTATCTAAGGTGAAATAAGTGGTATGATTTTAGTTTGGCTAAGAGTAGAAAGTGACTCCCGATACCACAATTATCCCCTAATCAGATGTGAACTGGTTTCTTCCTTCCACTATTGAAGGATATTGTTGTGAAGTTGTTCCTTAATTGACTGCCGAGAGAGTGACTCTGCTTGCAGAATCTGAAAGTATGAATTGATCATAAATATCGAGTATTACTAATCTGATAACTGGCAATTATGCTCCACTCCGAAAAGGTTAAAGAACTAAAGTGGATTCATTTATAGCTTTAAGGGTTTCGATATTTTGTGAAGGCAATAGTTTCAATTTTTAGGGATAGGAACCAATATCTTTTCCATATTCGCCTGCAGAGTTCATTGAAAATAGATTATCCAATAATCCAAGTTTTAAAGCATTGCTTAAATAGATAGGCGCTGATTCTATCAAATTAATGAAAATCAATGGCTCTACACTATCCCAATATATTGCCCCTCCTTTTAATGAAACTAAGTTGTTTTAAAATATACACCCTTCATCCAATATAAAATTACTTTCTTTAAATATCACTTTAATAAAGTAATTTATAGATCGGGTTACATAAATTTATACAATATGATGTTAGTTAGGTTAGATTGAGATTAGGTAGTATGGTATAGTGCCCCTCCTATTCCAGAATTGATTATATTATCCTCTTTTATCGCTTGATTGTTTTTAAATTAACTTTGTAAAATCCTGTAATTTCGACCATTATAGTCAATTTATCTCTTCAAGAAAGGGTTTTTATTTTTTAGTGAAGAGATATTTAATTTAATAGTAATATATAAATGTTTTATTTTTTAAATTAAATTTCATAATATTTATATAAATTGCTCCTCCCGAATAGGCAGTACAGTTTGCAAAAGTAGAATTATTATAAGATTAATCTTAATTATAATTTAAACAAACTTTTTTTATGAAATATCGTATATATAAATAATAATATTTTTTTTAAAAAGTTAAAAAATAGTTTATATTATTTCTAAAATTACAATAAAATAGTATTGTTTTCGTAATTTAGAGAGTTGAATAGATTAGTATCGGATTCGATAGAGTAAATTGCACCTCCTTAAAAAGAAGATAGATTATAGAAAACTGTTTGGATTATTTGAGTAGAGTTACAATTTATAAGCATCATTCAAAAATAAAAGAGTAAGTTACTTAGTCTTTGATGTATATGAAAATAATTCAAGCTAAAAAATTAAAAAAATTCCAGATTGAAAAGATAAATATCCTAATTAAAGGAGTAAAACTTAAATTTAGCAACAAAACAAATTTTTTCATCGAAGTTTTCTTTATAATTAACATAATAAACTAAATAAAGCATGAGTGCAGCTCCTTTAGACTTTCTTTCAATACCCTGAATGTTTTGAAAACTTGAGTTAATAATCTTTAAGTTGACTTCTTATGCTTTGATAGATTATTTTCCTATAGAATTGTCAATCTGTGAGGATAAAATTATTGCATAATTTCTAGATTTCTCTATTAAAATGAAATTAAATAAATGTCATCACCCTAAATTAAGCCTTGGTTATCTTTGAACTAGATTTGGGACAGTATAAGAGATTTGTATTACTTAGCGTAGATTGCTCCTCCTTCAATTTCTGCATAGTTACCTAAAAACTAAGAATCTTCCATGTCTAAGCTGCTCTCGCCTGATAAATATATTGCACCCCCTTTATTCGCTCTTCCATTTTTAAAAAGCGAGTTCTTTATTATCAACTATACTTAGTATAGATTCAATTCAATTTATTTGCTTACCTGTTTTATAAATTATAGCTGTAATATATGGCTTTTATAAAGCTTCCAAAGTTTATATTTAAACTGTCTTCAGTTAGAACAAATGTGCAATTATTAATATTGAGAGAGGATAATAATTTAGCAAAATAAAAATCTATAAACGTTTTAAGATAGATAAGAAATTTATTATTAATTTCATTCCTAAAATTTTACTTTTACTTTACTTTAAGATAGATAAAATAATAAAAAATTATCCAAGAAAACTAATTATAAATAAATTGATAGCTATTTAAAATTAATCTCAAAATATTTACAGTAGACATGACTGAGTATATAAGGCTGGTGTCTTATTCGATATATATTAAATAAAAAAATATATTATCAGTGAAAGTGCAATCAGAAATTTAAAAGTAAGATATTGTTGCAGTTATCATTCTTTACTCAGCTTAGTTCCTTTGGAAATCACATGAATTTTAATTTGATATATTTTTCATATTTAAATTTAGATATAGGAGTCTTAATTTGATTGCTATACATGCTTTGCGTTTTTTATTTATCTTTTTGGGACCCTAATCTTATTGTTTTACAAATCTCTTATTAACTTTTTTATAAAACTATTTAGAGAATTCAATAAATTGCCTTTTTTACATTCACATATATTGAGAGAATATGATATTTAATTTTTAAGAGTTATTATTATATTGATAAGACGTTAATGATTTAATTTATATTCTGACTTAGGTCATTAAAATTTAATTTATAAAAGATAAATAAATTATACTTATTTAAAAAAAAAACTATGAATAAAATGCTACAAAAATGCCAATTAGTTCACTATTTTCATGAGAAACACTTCCATCTGGATTGTTTGAACTCATAAAGTCAATAATTCCAATTTATAAAATTAAAAATTAATTCAAAATTTGAGAATTCTGATAAATAAAGTAATGATTATTTTTATACTGATGAGTATCTCACTGATTTATTTTTTACTTAAGCCACACTTAAGATTTTAAAAGTGTATTTTTTAATAGTGCTATCAACTAGTAAAGGATGCTAAATTAGTTCATTTCGTATTAATAAGAATTAATTAATTTATGAAGTAAATTGTCTATGTTTTATTGGAGGATTCGAAAAAAATTTCAAAAAATCATATTAATTTTAGCTAAACCAATTGCTCGTTTGTAAAAATTATTAGAATTATTTTTTTAAAAATAGTTTCAATAACAGAGGAAGATTTGGCAGAGTTTTCTATGAAGTATGATTGATCAAATAAGTAAGCAGAGTTGGAAGTTCCTATTGCTACGCCCCCGTTTTGCATAGCTCTATTCCCTGTAAACATTTTATTCTTTCAAATTTATATAAAAGATAAATCTCCTTAGAAATTTAAATTAAAATGATCATGCAATATTATTATCATTTTTATAACTATATTTTAGAATAAACTCACAGTATGTACATTAAAAGAAACTATAATCTATGCTATTGGAAAGATAGATTTATATTTACTCATTATCTTAAAATTAGCATTTAGAATTTATTAATTTCTTTTTCATGTTGCTCTTTATTCTTAAAAAAAATATAATTAGAATATTATTTTGCAATATAAATTAAACTTATATTTCATTTGCGATTATTTTTATTTCTGCGATATATACAACACCACCATTAATAGCTGAATTGTTATTCATAAATTTGAATGTAATTGGACAATAAATTACATCTTAAATTAAATAAACTCCATTATTAAAATCAAAGTATAAAATTATCTAAAAAGTTAATTGATAAAATTAAATTAATTTTGTTTTTGGTTCTTCAATAAGAAAATAACAACCTTGAATAATCGCCCTCACTCTTGTTAATAACAAAATACAAATAAAAAGCAATCATTTATTTAATTACATTATTGGTAATAAGCTCTAATTAAATACTAAGTCCAAAAATGATAATTAAAAATCATGGTAGATAATTATAATTTCTATAAGGATTATGAAAGTATATTTAATTATTTTCTTTTAAAGTTAAAGATAAAAATGATTTTCTGATGTTTTTATCATTTTTTCGATAATGCATAAACACTTCCTTGAAGACCCTAGATATTTTGGTAAGTCGAGCCAGAATCATATAAAGCTGAATCTTCAAAAACAAAGAGAGATGAATTGCCAGCATTACAGTCCTAGATGTTTAACTATTCCAGAAAAACGTTTGAACTGTTCTTAAAGAATATTAGACTTGAAGGAGCTTGATTCCTGCAATCAATTTATTCAAAAATATTAATTAATATATAATTCAACAAACGATGTAAGAATTTGTGTTAGTTTTTTTTTAAAAAATAAAATTGTATTTTTGAGTGATATAAATTTTTATTTCTTTTTGTAGTATTTATTTTAATGAATATAGAGAAAAACATAAATATCTTTTCCTAATAAATTCCTTCTAAATGCCGTTACCTGATTTTAAATTAATGAATCTTTAAATTCTTTCATAATTAAAAATAAGCTACTTATACTTTCTATTTAAGGTTTCATAACACGAAGTATTCTTGATAACATATACACCAATTCTATCTGATAAAAAATTAATATGAAGCTTCGCTTAATTTAGTTCAAGACCAACTACATAAAAACTTTTAAATGATATTTAATCAATTAGAAGGTAAGAAAATTGACTGTTTGCATACAGTTCTGAATTCGCCTTGGTCAAGATATTCTTAAATTATATTTAAAAGCTAAATGCTCTTATTTTCAAATAAAAATGATAAAGTTTATTAACTATCTCATATTCAAACACATTCAAAGAATATTTGTGGATTACCATTAAATAAAAAAAGTTTAAAGTTTCCATTTCAAATTTTCAAATTATTGGCTGATAAAACATAATAAAATTATTTCACATAGAGATATTTAAGAATATTTATTTCAAGTAATTAGCTTTTAAAACGTTTAAAATCATTTTTTATGAAGGGGAAAAGTATAACTGAATATTGTAGTATAATTTTAATTATAATGTAGGCAAATGTGCCAATGGGAGCATAGTTTTAAATAAGCGTATTAAACTATGCATAAAGAGCTGTAGCTTCGACATGATGAACTATCCCACCAGCATTCAATTGAAAAATAAATTAATTTTTATCGAAAATAAAATTATTTTAAAAATATAATTTATAAGAAAAATAAGGTTAAAAATAATATAAAAATGGCCAATTAATAGACAACGAAATTTAAAAAGAATTTAAAACAAGATAAAACATAATGGTTTTGGCTTTGATTTGTGGCAGAATTTTAAGACAACTATGTGGTAAACATCTAAATGATTATCTAATTAGAATCAGAATAGAAAACGCCACCGTACTTCGCACTATTCATAAACCTATAAAGTACTTTTATTTGTATTGTTAAATAGTTATTTATTTTGATTTAATTTTAAAATTTAAGATTTTCAATAATTTTAGGTTAAAATTTCTTTTAAATAGAATTATAGAGCACTTTGTAAATAAGTTTGAACTTAAAGAATTATTTTGTAAAATAAAAATGCTTTTGTTAGAATGATATATACTTCAAGCTGTAGAATGCTTTAATATTTAAATGTTTTGATTGTTGTAACCTGTACAGCCTTCCATTACCAATTAGGACAATTTATTTTAATTTTAAATAATCCATTATATTAAAGTCACTTGAAATGTGTTTTTTGCACTTATTATATATTTGCAAAATGAAAAGTTATGATTAATCATATTGAAAGTTAATAAATCTAAATATAAAGCAATTTCAGAAATTATTTGTACTTAATTAAATAAGATTAGGCAATGTTGAATTGAATATCAGATGTCAACTATTCAATAATAATTTTATAATTATTGATTTTATTAAAAAAAATATAAACTTAAATAGAGGTATAGTTAAATAAATTTTAATGATAACCCGCCATTTTTAATAATTTTATTCCAATTTTAATAATCTTGTATAAAAATCAAGAAAATAAAAAATAATTATACAATAATGAATGAGAAAAATAAGTCTCTCGAATGGAAATTGGAGAGAATAAAAATAATTATTAATAAAATTATACCTCAGAAATATAATTTAATTAAGTAAAATTATTAATATTTTAAAGAGAGGGGAGGGATAAGAATAGACAACTTTTTAATTTTAAGGACCTGAATTCATAGGAATTATTCCATATTCATAATTCAAGATCCTATAGCAAATTTTATAATCTCAATACTAGCTTGTCGTTAAAGCAAATTGAGTGATGGCGGCAGAAAACCCTCCAGAAATAAGAGCGAAATTATTTGAGAATTCAGTTGTCCAGAAGAAAGTATCTATTCCAATATAGGTTTATCCAATCAATATGATTTTTATGCAACCAATTTTTTAATTTGTTAATTACTCAATTTAGAGTATGATTTTTTAAGACTATAATTTTACGCTCTATTTTTATATTGTCTTTGCTTAAATTTCTTCTTTGAAACAAAGTCCTGAATATCAATTCTATTTTTTATGTCTTAATTTTTAAATTAAAAAATAACTAAGAGTTAATTTCCAAAAATAAGAATCTACTAAATTTAATTATAGGTTTCTTATATATAAATAAATTATAGAATGGCTCCACCGATTACAATATATTATTATATACAGCACTATTGGACATAAAATAACTGGTATCTATCATTAAGTCAGACTTATAAGTACCAATTGCTCCTCCAATAAATTAAAAGAAAAAAAATTTAAGCTAAGTGTAATTATTATTTTCCAAAAATATATTATTCAAGATTATAATAAATATATATCCCTACTTCTATTAAGATAAAAAATAATTGACTACCATATAAATTAAATTGATCTATTTTAATTAAATAAATGCAGAGTTGTTAACGAATATAGAATTTGATATAGTTAAATTTTTTTATCCTAATTAATAAGTGAATTTAAATTTAAATCTAATTTATTTTAAACTTAACTTTACTTCATTAGAGATTTTTCTAATTATTTATTCTTTTATCATTATTATAGCAAAAATATTAAAATTTAAGAAAGAAAATTTGAATAACTTCATCAGAATTATTTTTCCTTGACGCGATAATAATTTGACTAATACTTGCAGGTAGTCTTGGTCCAAAACTTAAATAGCTCCACCAAGCCCATACGAAACGCAATTAGTGAAACTTGAATCCATTAGGTAGCTTTATATCTGGGCATCTTTCCATCCAAAGAGGGACTTGTCTCTTAAACTTAGTATAATTTAACTCTTTAATTTATTAAATTGTAATAAGTTTACTTCTTTTTCTCCTAACTTGAGAAATGGTCCTGGCAGCCTAGTGAATTTGTGTTTATTTGCTTGTGGGTTTATAATGATTTCTGAGTCTGAGGGAAAGCAAGTCACATTGAGTTTCGTGAAATAGAAGTCCTCCTTAGTAAAGCCAATGTCAAAAGCAGCTCCTTTGTATGCAAAGGCTTGAAGAATTGTTAAGTTAGTTAGCTGGTATTGGGTATAAGCTATTCCCTCCATTTTGAGAATAGCTCCTGCTCCTTCAGTAGTCACATTCAAGAAGTAACTGTCCCGTAATTGAAAAGACTTTACCTGGAACGGATATAACAGAATTTTAATACATTCAATTTATTCTTTTGAACTCATTATTCAGTAAACAACTTTGATAGGACAAAACTGTTTCCTATTTAAATGATTTTTATTGGAATATATTAAATCAATCTAAAAATGGTATAGATTTGTAAGGAGAATAAATACTTTTTCATCAAACCAAATATTTTTACCCAATATAATTAACTTAAAGTATATTTATAATCATGAAAACATCTTAAGCTTGATTATATCCATTTTATTTTATCAGTTAATCGAATTAATTACAAAAATTTAATATTTAATCTTCATGCTCAAATTTAAAATTAATCTTTTTTTTTTATGGACAGAATTATTGCGCCGTTTGCATCAGAGCTAATGTTGCTAAAAACATTAAAATTAATTTGAATATTAGTAAACAGTATTCTTCAATAAAAGAAGCACATCATGATCTCAAAATAAATTATGTAAATATACAATATTCTTTACAGTAACTAATTAAGATAAAAAGAATTCTTGCCTAGATTAATGATAAGGATCTTTTGAGATTTATTCACTTAATTAAATAAAATGAAAGATCTTAAGTTGATTTATTTACAAATTTGATACATTTTTGTAATTAATCCTTAAAAATATTTTTAAAAAAATTAGTTTCAACTAAAAAATTTGTATCTTATTCTTTTACATTATTAAACTCTTAGAAGAAATATATTTGTATTATTTTATTCTCTCATAAAATTTAAATAAATTTATTGGAATGACCCTTTTGAAGTTTGTCTTAGTCATCATACATTGATGCCTGAATAGTAGTTTTAAGGATTCATAAATTATTAAACTCTTTTTTTTCTCTCTCAAATTATAAGGTTTGCAAATATTTCTTTCTATTTCTTTTATCCTTTAAAAGCACGAAATAAAACAATTATAAATTAATAAAATAGTTATTTTTTTATTATATTCCTCCATCTTTTTTAAATGAGTAAATATTTTGAAAACTGCAATAAGAAATATTAAGGCTCCCTTGCATTTGCTATATTTCTAGAGCATATTTCCTTCAGTAATTTATTTATAGCATAAATACTTTTATATATTTTAATAAATAAATTAAGTTAATCACTCATTTTATTTGAAAATTATACAATAGTTATAATAAATTAGCCATAAATGATTTTAATTGCTAATAGTTTTGTTCTTGTTAAAATATAAATTGGTCTTTGGAAGTATCTATATAAAACAAAATATAAAAGATTTAGAATATTTTAGTTTGCAGAGGTTAAATGATTAAATTATTTTGGTAATCACCGTTTCAAAATGGCAATCAGTAAAAGCATTTATTTTTATCTGGTCATCAACCAGGAATAATCTTACATTTATTTTTACATTCTATTTGATGTTATAATCCTGATTTGGCGCCCTCATAAATAAGTTGCTTGGAAATGCCTGTAAAATTTGAATTTGAAATTTGAAGGTTTTGACAATTAGTGCAGTCCAAAATTTAAGCATCCTCTGCGAAGTTGTAGCAATTTTTTATTTATAGATGGGAAAAAATGGCTGAATTAAAAAGGCAGTAGCCCAGCCACCCGCTATAAACATCGAACTAACAAGAGTCAGTGGTCACCTCATCCATGGATAGAAAACTACCTTATAAGTTGAAGATTGGGTTGTAAATTAATTAATCCTAGGCTGAATCGTTGTATTTTTGGTAAATTTATAAATAGTCTAAAAAATTCTGATTGCATTGCATGTAAAATCCATCTAAACCCAATCAAATTAATTGTTGTAAATAAATTAAAAAAGCATAAATTCTCATTGAATTTAGATTTCATATACAAAATAATGAAGAGTAAGATATTTAAAGGAATTTTGATTAAAATTTCATATTTAGAAACTTTTTCGTTTTTCAAATATATAAGTAGACAAAATACCTTACATAATAAGTTAAATAAGATTTATATTTTAAATATTTATATTTATTGGTTTACTTCTAAAGATTCAAATCCACTAATAATTCTTTATAAAATAAACTATAAATTCTAATGTTTAATTACAAAATGTTGCTTCTTTAAAATCATAATGTTTTTAAATTGGCTTCGACTATTTTAAATTGGAAAATAAATAAATCTGTCCACTTATATCGATGAGGCCAGACTTTTATTCGAATATTTTCCTTGAGAATAATTCGTTTAGTTAAGGCAAAATTTATATTTCCTTGAGATATATCGATTTACTCATGCCTATTTGAATGGCTAGAGAAATATAGTAGTACTTGTAAAAATATTACTTATAGAAGATGATAAATTTCTAATTTTAAAATTAGATTTTAAATTTGTAGATTGCTATGTTGGTTGCTTGAACCTCCTAGCATTTTACACTTTTATCAATTTTTATTAGGCCCGTTTCAAAATAAGCTCCTTTATCTCTCATTGTAACATCTGAGAGAAGGATAAGTGGTTCATAATCGGACTAAGATTGAAGAGAGATGAAAGTTTGGACAGCAAATTGGGCTGTCATATTTACAATTACTTATTCCAAATTTAAATGGTGTTACAAGTCGTTTATTATCACAACAGAATCCTATTACAATTCTGAATCACTACTTATTTCAAACCTACTCTCCGATATTTCAAACTAAAACATGAAATATAAACGCTTTTATTTTAATAAATTAAAAGAAAAGTTTTTAAAAGATTACTTTTAAGTCAAATTTTAGGACTTAGCGAAATAGTAAAATATAATATAGAGTTTTATTGTTAAAATATATTTCAATAGAAGAGCAATTGTTGCAAATAAGAACTCAGTTTAAGGTCTCAGAGCTTTAAAGTTTGTATTATGATTGATAATCTACGAATCCACTCTGTGAAAGAAGCAATATAGATTCATTCATCTCTATAAAACTAAAAATCATTTTTTTAATGAACATATTTTATTTATCATATTTTTTTATTTCCTTTATAAAACTCTCGCCATAAAATTTATAATAGAGTTTGTAAATGTGTAATTTGAGATTAATTCTTAAATTTTATATATAGTTTTTTTTTTAAAGTTATATCTCATTGAAGCATCCCTGACAAGAAGTCATTCTTTTAATTTCCACGAACTATACTTGAGAAAAGTTAAATAATACAAATTAAAGATATTAAATTATTTTAAATGACCATTAGAAATAAGTGATCTAAAAATTCAAAAGAAGAGGATGAAGATTAACAAATAGTAAGATAATTTTATATTGTGGGCCAAAATATATTTTTAATTTCTTTTTAAAAAAATATTTCCACCTTATAATGTATGATTCAAAATAGAATTTATATTTTTATAACCTAACTTGATGCCTAGGATAAACATTTATTTAATTAGAAATATTGTGTAAATTCACTTATTTTAGAGAAAGAGCAACTGAGGAATTGAATGCTATAATAAGATTTCCATCACTAATTGAAATATTTTAAAAAATCGAGTTTTGAACCACTATTTTAAAATTAAAGATAAAGATGATTGCTTAGATTTAAATCTGAAAAAATTATAAAATATAAAAATATCTTATAATTTATAAAATAACTATTAAACTTTAATAATTTTAATATATTCTAATTGTTAAGAAATTATTTTTATTTAATCAATATATTCGAGCTAAAGATGCTGATAAATGAAGAGTCATTCCATCTACAGTTGTAAAAAGAAGAGTCAGTTATTATCCAAATTTTTGTAAATTAAAACAGCAATAAGAATTTATTTAATATTTAAAGCAAACTATAAAAAAGATCAATTTTAAAAAGAAAAATACTGTTTGGAACAAAGTTAATATATTTAACAGAAAGTGGAAATGTGAATATTTGTAACTCCCTTTAAACAAATATTTTTCATTCAATTTATATTTCTAAAGTAAATAAGCTATTATTTTCATTTTAAAAGTAATGATCATTTACTTTATGCAATATTAGTATTTCTTCAGCGTTCCTCACTTCTTTAAATAAAATATGTTAATTAAATATAAGGTTAAATTAAGAAGATTTTAAAAGTCTTGAGATAAATTTGTTTAAAAATATTATATTAAAAAAAGGTATTATAATTTATTATTAACTTCGATTATTGGCTTTTAAAAAGGCATGTTTATTCCTGAGCAATTAAACACCGAATTTGAAATCAAGATTTTATATCCAGAGGTATCGCTGAACAATATTTGACCTTAGTTAGAATGCAGACCAAAGTATTTGCAAATAAAAATAAAGTTAAATTAAAAATATAAAATATATTTTTTAATTTTAGAATAGTGGTCATCTATAATCAAATCCTTTAGTTCAATCTCATAACCAAAGCAATATTGAAGGCTCAAAATTATTATCAGAGTGGCAATATTCTTGCTAAAAAAGGAGTATTGTTTGGTCTTTATAATCATAGGTTATAATGAATTTACGAACTGAAAAATACACAAGAAAGTAAATGATTTAATTGAAATTATTTTAAATTTAGTTTTCACTTTTATTTTATCCTCTAAAAAAAATTAGAAGAACTTCAAATAAATTGAAGTTATAATATTTTTTAAATACAATTCATTGTGAGTTTTACAAAAGTTATTTATGTTAAATTAGAATACATAATATTTTTATCTTATTCATTCGTTTTCAAAAGTGCTTAACTAAAGCTCATATATAATTATAGATAATAGTATATTGTGTTTATTTCTCTTTTACCCTTATATTTACCATTTTTTCTTCATTACCGGATTAGATTCCTATCCTTCTAATATAATGAGTTAACTTAAATGATATAAGAATAAAAATGCCCTTATATTTATTAATTTAAGAAATGATAAATAAATTAAAAAATATTCTATTTAAGACAAGAATAGAACAAATAAAATATTTTTAAATATATAATATATTCTTCATTCTAGATTTTTGTATTATTAAAAATTTAGTTAATGACTTCTATTAGTTGATGAAATTTGCTTCTGTTTTTTATTAATTAGATTCTGCTGATCAATTACAATATTCTGAGAATTTGACCTATCCTACTGTTATTAGTTATCTTCATCGTCCAACAACTATCTATTGAATAGATACTTCTGGATCTTATCTTTCTTAAAATGACGAGTAAGAGCTTTTCTGTCAAATTTAAATAAACAATAAATATAGATAGAATATGCCTATTTATCAAATAAAACATCAAGAGACTGAATGAATTTGTCTTTGTTATAAAACCATAATAAATTTTATTTTCATAATAAAGTAAATTTTTATTGAGCTTGAATTGCTGACTCATTTACCTAGAATTTTCTATCTCTATATGCTTTTAGCAAATTTTCTACGAGGGTATAATAGTTTTCACTCATCTATTCATGTGAAATTTCTTACTGAGATATTTTGAGACTACTAGATTTTCTATTGGGGTCGCAGCAACATACTCTTAGATATACTTTACTCTATCGAAGGAGAAAAAAATTATTAAATTAAAAAGCTAGTGAAAAAGAGGCTGCGAATATAGTGGAAGGAACTGCAAATCACTAAAGATTGCTACTTTCCTTGTTTAGTAACTTAAGTACACAAAATACTTAAAAACATCAGAGGAATGCAGGCTGATACCATTTACAAAGAGGTGGATGACCCTGCAAGAGATTCTCCAGACGGATTCTGTGAGAGGGTGCCACCATGGACCGCCGGTTTACTACTTATCGGTACGAAGGAAACCACTCATGTCACTACCCTCTGCGGCTTAGACTATAATGCAGAGCGTACGGTGGGGTTATGACGCTGAAGCTCCTGACTCCACTGCTTCAAAGTAGGAATGTCGGGTATGAGGGCCGGTACAGATTTAAGGCCATCAGAATTAGAGATACAGTCCTGAATTTGGGTTCTAAATAGGTGTGGTTCCTCAACCACCCTCCGTGATGTAAATGCGGAATAGCCCGTGACGTCACTCTTAAGCCCAATAAGCACAATAATATAAACCCTATAAAAATAGCTAATCCACCCAATTAACTAACTTACCGAAGGAGAAATACATAAAATTATAAAAATAGGTTATTTTTAATATAAAAGTTTAGTACCGTAAATGCCAATACAAGCCAATTCAAAAAATATAAAATAGCAGTTAAGGTCATTTAGAATTTGTAAGTTGATATTTATATAAACAAAAAATTACTTAATTCCATTTGAAATATTAAGAAACACAGCGGCTAAATAAAAAGGCTGTATTAGTTACTTCTCTGTATTTGAACAGGAGTTAGTTAATTTTGTACTTCAATACTTAAATAAATACAGAAAAAAATTTCTTAAACAAAGAATTGATCTTCTGATAAAAAGGATGGCTTAAACTGTAAGCAACTTCATCATAAACACAATTTATAATGTCCAGTTTTATGATAAAAAAAATAATGGTACTCCAATACATTTTTTAGCTTAATAACTTATCAAATCTTTACGATAAGGCTAAGCATTAGAGGATTGACTCTAGATATTTAAATTGTTTAACAAAATGATACGCCTATTCAATTTATTTAACTGTTTGTAATAAAAAAGGAGGTGATGCCTTCTCAAGTATCTGAGAAAGAAAAAAAGCCATCCACATAAGAAAATGCTTATAGCTAGGATAATAATTACTGTAAGTAACTTTCCAAAAGGTTCAGATAAGTCAGTTCTTCCCATGGAGCTGTCAGGATTCTGATCTATCCAATAGGGATCAGCATCTGAAGAGAAGAAGACTCCACATTGCAAAATTAATATCTGCAGCCATATCGAGCTCAATTCTAACAAATTCAAAGTCCTTGCTAGATAAGGTCTAGTCTTTTTTGTTATGAAAAAGTTTCTATAAAGTTAAATTAATTTATATAGCTTACATAAGATATATCTTAGAGATCGAAAATGACTAAACAATTATTTCATAAATAATATTTAATAATATTTATCAATAGGTCCTGCTTGGATAGAAGAGGTGATTATAATTAGTAAAAACAATGTTCTAAAGTATATAATTGAATCTTTAAAGTAAAAATTGCGCTTGTATCCAATAAAAAGAAATCCAAATCTTGCTTTTATAGTTTGGGTTTTAATCAACTTTCTATTTTTTATGAGGAGGCCATACAAAATTGATAGTTTTATATTACTATTTTTCTTTATATTTTAACTAAAGGTCATAGCATTTATAAAATTTATACTCTGCGAAATTAAATTTAGTCAATAATTAGCATTTATAAAATGATATTTTATGATAGTTTAAGGAGTAAATAATTTTTTTTGAAAAATGTCTAGTCTCTTATTGAGCTTTATTAAATTTTGATTATTATATTTTTGTTAGTTGATTAGAATTAGTAAAAATTGTATTTGTAGTAAGAGAGATATATATGGAAAATATTATTCTTCAACTAAAGAGCCACTTATTTTATTGTAATGGGTTAATTACCTAGTAAGATATTATAATCATTTGCTTAACTTTATAATCATACCAATATAATTAAATGTGTAATAATTCAGTTTTAAAAAATCATAGCTATTTGATAAGGTAAAGTATCAATTATTTTTAGCACATAACATTTGAAGAATTCACTTTTCAATTCTAAAACTTTAGCAAATATTAAAATTTGCTTAGAAAATAAAACAAAGCTCTAGAAAGTGAGAAGATAAATAGAATTTTTAATTATGGTATATCTCAACACTTAAGTAACAGTCATCTATTTAAAAGCGATTTAAAATATTTGTCATATTTCAAACACGATATCTCCCAAATTTAAATCTTAGATTTTAGAGATATACTTTCAAATAAACAAATTAATATATTTAAATTATCAAATTAAGAATTATAATTGATGGAAGAACTATTAGCCAGAGTAGAATAGAAGGTAAGAGGTTTTAAATAATAATTTGCAAGTGATCATAGCCGAAGTAAGTGAAGTCATAATCAACTTAGAGTCTTCTTTCTTTTGCGATAGACTTAAAATGGAACCAAGGCATTAAGAAAATTGCTATTTAGGGGGTTAAGATATTTATAATCGATAGTATCGAGCACACAAGATAATTAATAGCCTGATTTCTTTTCAAAGCTTTCATAGCTAACCACAGTAAGAGAGGAATTCCCAAAAATAGAACTGGAGTGATTGTAAATATTGCTATAATTATTACTCTTTCATAATTATTTTGTCTTTATTTAGGACATTTAAAATATAAAAAAACTACCATCTGAATAAGTGGGAATAAAATTTAATTTTAAAGAATTAAGAATATTTATATCCAGACCTTATTTTTGAAGGCTAATCATATTGGCTTTTTGTGATTTTGTTTTTAAATAAAAAGAAAGTAATTCTTTGAAAGAAAAAATTCTCTTTAGATTCTCTTATAACCTTGAAAGACCAGGCTCATATTTTTGACATCTTTAGAGTTTTGTGCTTTCACTTTTGGATTAATTTTTTAAAAAAATCAATATTTTAATTAAAGGTATATTTTTTAATTAAAAGAAAATATGATTGACATTTATTTTAAAATAAATATTAACATTTAATCCTGTAGAAATAGTAACTTTTTTGCTTAGTAAGATGATTCATCGGAGGAAGATGTTTGATAATTCCAAGCGCAATAAAAATTGAGATGTTACAAGCCAAATGTTCCCGCATTAAACAGACCATTTCCTAATTGCTCTATAGCCTTTTATAATATAATATTTTAAATAAATACTGCTTTTTAGTTATTCTTTAAGTTCAAAATCAAGTTTAATTAATTAAATAGAAAATTAATTTTCACCATTCTCATATTCAAGGTGGCTTTTATTATTGAGCCTTTGGCCATTAATTAGGAATACTGAATGAAATGGCCAAAAGTGTAAAACTGCTTAATAAAACTTTGATGTAAGCGTTTTTTAAATCATCGTGTTAATTATGTCCATCAAAAGTATTCCTCACAATAAAAAACAGAATTAAGAAGAAACCAACTAATGAAAATATTTTATTTCTGTTTAAAAAAATTTAATATAGTATTGAAAAGAGGATTCTAAATCTTACGAGGACTTTATCTTCGCATTAAAGACATAAGCCTTAATAATTCTTATAAAACCCATGTTGGCAATTAGAGCACAAAGTTCCATAATAGCCTTATTTGCACTCTCCATTTAAAAGAATTAGGGCTATTCACACCCAGACATGATTAGGGGTTTGGGCATTTTTAGAAGTATGTTGGCATACTATTAAAACAAATTAAATATATTTTTCCATTTAAATATATTATTTTTGAATTTAATGTTCTAATACTAAATCTCCAGTAGCCTGGTTTTGGACCAATTTGATCGCCACCTAAGCACACAGCTCCTTCTGGACATAGACTGCATGTTCCCACAGTGGTTTACTTTATGAAACTATAAGTTCCAGGTGCGCACAATTCGCATTTACCAGAAAGATAATTATTTAATGTATACGCTTCATGCTTATAATCAATAAAACTTATTTAAAATATTATCTCATAATTTAATAACTAGATATAAATTCACGTATTTAGGCTTAATAACAAATAGAAATTTAAAAATTAAATTGTAAGTCCTATAATCGGATTGAATAAGAAAATTATTATAATTTTAATGAATCTACTTCTAATTAAAAATTATTATGGTCAAAAATATAAAATGAGAGCTACTATAAAAATAAGATTATAGAAAATATTTCATAGATTATTTATGCAAAAAAATATTCAATAAAAGAGTAAACTATTCTCCTACTTTGCATGGATTTAGATGTACCAATAAATTAAGATCTAAGTTGTCAGATTGTATCTCAGACATCAAAAGTTTACTAGAAGCAAATATAACCTTTTTTTTATTTTACTCATTTTTGTTAAAATAGATATTCATTATATATTTTGAACTTATCTATATTTATTAATTAAAGTTTATGATTTATTTATAGAGAAGCCTTTTCTATGTCAATGGTGTCAAGTGCAAGATAAATAGTATGATTTTGATCTGGCTTGGAGTAAAAAATAACATCTTAAATTGTAATTATTCCTTCTTTTGAAACAAACTGACTGTTGCCCTCCACTATAGGTGGGAATTGTTCTCCCAAAGAGTCTTGATTATTTTAAATTATTCATTTAAATTTGATTAACAGAGAGAGTAGCTCTGCTTGAGTTGTCTGATGCAACAATTACATTAAAGTTTATGACAATTTTTATTTTCTAATTTGATCATAGATGTCTAGAATAGCTATTTTAATTTCTGGGATTTGTGCCCCACTTCTGAACTCCCTCAAATAAAGAAGGTTGTCTCTCAATTCTATAAGATGAGCATCTTTATTAGTAATTGAAAGTTGAATCTTTTGTTATTGAAGATTCATTTATCCAATTGATGATAATATTTAATTAAATTAAATTTATTATATCATTAACTACATAGTAGCAATGAAAAAATAATACAATAAAAGAGATAGGAAAACAAATCTTAAAGAGTAACCAATGCTAAAGGATTTAATTAAATTATAGAATTTAAATTAAAATTATAATTGCTCAGTTTAGAGTTATAAGTCACTCAAGTTTTTAAAAGATAAAAAGATGAAGACGAGAACATGGAACGAAACTTCCTGCTGAAGAGCACTAGTTGAAGGAGAAAATCATAATAAATTTTGATTTGCTCTCTAAAATGTTGCAAATCAGAAGGTTTTTTAGTAATTTAAACTTCAAAAAGTTACAACCTATGTTTATTATTTTATCAAAGCACAGATTTTAATTTTATTTTCCACTAAATTTCCTATTTTTTAATAATAGGTAGCTAAATCATTCCCATACAAGCCTGCTGTGTTATTTAAAAACATGGTCTAAAGTTTTCCTAAAATCTTTGCTTCGTGAAGATATTTCAATGCATCTTCTCCATAAGTTTAATAAAGAGGCTCTACAGTGTCCCAAAATATTGCTCCCCCTTCCTTCGAAGCTTTGCATTATATAAATCTGTTGTGTTCATCCAATCAAGTATAAATACAAAGCATTTAACATAATATTTCAGCTTAAAAATATTAAAAAGCAAATAATATTAAAGGATCAAAATTATATTCACTTCATATGCTATAATTAATAATTGTATAATCTTTTATATTACAAATGAGCCGCTTTTAATTTTTTTTGGTACATATATTTATATTAAAAAATAGAAGTAAAAGTTTTTAGATAAATAGAAATAACATATAATTAGATATGTAGTAGTTTAAAATAAATCTTTAAAATTAGTCATATTTTATTCAGAAAGAGACAAATTATATTTAAAGCAAGCAAGACATAGATGAATAAAGATTTCATTAAGAATAATTAAAAATATTTTATTTAAACGCTAAACTATATTAATAATATATGACCAATACGATATTAGTAAGATTTGATTGAGAATTACCTGTTAGGTATAAGGCACCACCTTTTCCAGAGGAGGAGTTTAAATCATTCTTTGTTTTTGTCTAGCTACCCTAGAATTGATTTCCATTGAAATAGAAATTTCTTGTATTATGCTAGAAATTAAGTCATTTAGAAATTAATTTTTTTATTTTAAAATGTATTTTTTTAAAATTAACTTGCTCTTAAGTGACTTTAAAATATGCAATACGAGATTTTAAGATCATCATATTATTTATATAATTTCTGGAAGATATATATATATTATTATATCAAAACTTAATAGATTTAATTAATATCCAAATAAACAGACCCCCCTTCGTAAGATTAGCAATTAGAAAACTTAGAATTATTGCAGGATTTCAAAAATTAAACTTTTTTTATTTAAAAATGAAGGAAATAGTAATGAAATTAGTAATTCAATAATAAATCCTACTATATATTTTATCACTTAATGGTTTTAATTTTATATTCAATGATGGTGAATTTTTAAAGGATAATTATACTTCTCTTTATACAATAACCTATATGTATTATAAATATGACTAAATTCAATAAGAAACTAGTTAACATAATTTTTTACTTAGAATTAATTCTTTACAAAATATGTAGATGCTCCACACAAAATCTCCATAAAGAATGCGGATTTACTAAGGCGTATGAATTATTAGCAATTAATTTTATTTGCATTAATTATTATATAATAGAATAAATTAAATTTGAAGATACAGGCAACATAAAATTTTGTTTAAATTTGCCTATCCTTATTTATATTATTTAATTATTATCCATTCAACATCAATTTTTCACTACTGGCAATTAAGCCAGCTTTTAAATTAAATAGACATATTTTTATTATTTTTACTGAAGTTAAGAGAAGTAGCTAGAAACCATCTATAATTGGCATGTTTCAAGAACATTCCCTATAATAGTGGGATTTAATAAATCTGTAAGATTTCTTTTTTAAAAAATGTTTTAGTAATACTCGGCCGACAAAGAGATCTTACAGTAAGTTTTAGCACTGATTAAAAAAACTACATCCTCTATTTTCGAGGCTTTACAGAAGGAAATGAAAAGTTTTTGAAAAATTCGGGGTGAACATACAATATTAGTTTCTTACCAAAATTCAATTTACATTAAGTATAACGATGAAATTTTGTCTATAGTTTTAAGAATTTTAGAGATTAATCTCGTTTCTTAAGCAAAAATTGCTCCTCCTTGTGAGGCTGACAAATTCTCAAATATACAGTTGTCAATTTGAGTTGAGTTACAGTTATAAAGCAATAAATTTAAAATTATATCCAATTAACAATCCTACAAATTCAAATTTCATAAATTAATTTCAAATATCTTAGCTTAAATTCAAAAATAGAAATTTAATAATTCACCTTAGGATTATTTCTTAAAATTCAAATTTTATAATAAAGCTAAATATTTTGCTATATGTATTTTGGCAAACTTAAAAATTGAAATTGAAAAAAATCTGAAATTATCAATTTGAGCACAAGATTAATTTACTTTCAAATATAATTTCTATTTTTCTTTTTCAAAATATATTGAAAAAGCATAAGAGCAGCTCCTTCAGAGTTCTAATCAATTGCTTAGATGTTTTGAAATTATGAATTTTGGATTACTATATTAATTTCTTAAGCATAAATTGACTATTTTCCGATTGGGTTATCTACATTTATTGAATCAATGATCGCAATATTTCGAGAACTATGGATTGATATCAATTTAAAATAAATATTAGCAATATGTCATCACCAAACTACTTAGCTTAATTCAGAGTAAAATTACTCTAAAATATTGAAAAGTTTCGATACTATTTCGCATAAATGGCACCCCCTTCGGTTTATGCATAATTACTATTCACTAATTACCCTTATTTATTGAAAAATATTTAATTTTAATTATAAAGTATAAATCAGTTTAAGTGAAAATAATTTTTTAAAAAGTAAATTTAAAAATCACACTACACTATAATGATTTTTTAAATTTGATGTAATGTATTTTTGTTGACTAAAATAATAGAATCGTAATTTTATTGGATTGAAAGCGAGGATAAAAAATAAATAAAGAATATTTAATATTAAAAACAGGAGTTGATCTATTAGGCATAAAAGATTATTTGCCATGTGTTGCTACAATTTAAAAATTTATGTAATCCTAAAAAAAGATAATTTTTAAAACATGATAAAAGTAGATAAGGTTCTGTTTTTTAATTATCAGACATTAAAAAAAACCTATCTATTGCAATTTTTACTTTTTTCACTTCATTTTAAAATGAAAAAATAGCAAAAATCACATTTCTGATACAACAAATTTTCCATTTGCTTTTATTTATTAATGGATTAAATAGCAATTTTCATTTAAATCAAAGAATCAATTAAACATGATCAATAATAAAATGAGAATCTTCAATTGCAAGGATACTTTCTCCAGTTATAAAAATAGCTCCACCTTTTACAGCTCGGTTAGAGCTAAAAGTAGTTCTAGTTATGGAGATTTCATCTAAATATTAGAATATAATGATTCAAATTTATTTATAAAATTTGACTTTTTTTCAAAAATAAATTGCTTTGATAAAACTTCCTTCACTTTGTAAGCCTTAGTCATCTGTCATCTCGAAGATAGTGTCAGAGATATTCATACAATTAATTAAGTTTTTGTATCCTCAGAGTTAGATTTATTATTTGCTCAAAATTAATTAATAACAAAAGGAAATACACTCTAGAGTTGAAAAATAGCTTTTTAAAACACATATTTTCGCAATCAGCAAGTGTTAAACTTGTTATTTTAATTATAAAATTTTATGTTATTTTTATCCATTTCTAATTTGTATAATACTGATCTTGCTCATGAGTGAATTCATATAATTATTTATTTTTTAAGTGAATATATTCCATTGGATTCAGCTTCAACGATATACATTATTCATTAAAATAAGAATAGATATTGTTAGTAAACTAGCAAGATGCTATCTTAAGTATTATTATCTTTGTAGTGATAAGGTTTTTAACAGCTTTATTAGCGTTGAAGAAGCATGAATTATAATTAACACAATTTATAATAACTAAAAATTAAAAAATTTTTATTAATAAACGGCAATGTCTTTTCTTATTAAATTAAACTATTTTTAAAATCCATATATCCCTGTAATCAAGATCATTCATTTAAAAAAGAAATCTGAGCTAAAAATAAACGACATTATATCAATAGACTACGGAAAATATATAAATCATCTTACTAAAGAGATAAAAAGATGCCCCTTCAATTTCTAGCTACAATAGCAATTAAATTAATTTTTTTATAACTCTTTCATAATTAAATGAGCGTTCAAATTTAGAATTTTTAATATTTTTAACTCTAAAATTTTTAAATGAATGAAATTCTAAGTGCTGTATTTAAATATCTCTATTAATTGAAAGCTTATTCTATATAAGCACCCGACGAACTTAAAGAGTCAATTTAAACTCATTTAAAAATAATCTTTGTATTTAAAGTAATACATATTAGTAATTATATATACTCATTTGTTCACTTTTATTTCATTTTGAAGAATATAATTTATTTATTTAAAAAGAAGTTAAATAGATATAAGATAAAAATAAAATGAATCAAGGAATTTTAAATTTCAATATATTGACATTATGCTTTAGTTTGGCAAATTTAATTTTTGTAAGACTTACTAAGAATCTTATTTACAATTTAAATTTTTTTTAAAAATAGCATTCAAGTAAAATTTCAACGTCGCTTTTTTATTAGGATAACTTTCAACCTCCTTAATTATGTGTTATTTTAATGATTTTTATATTTAATCATACATATTGAGAGTATGTTTGTAATAAATAGAGTTTTAATGATCGCCGAATACCTGGCATAGTTTTCTATAAACGAACACAATTCAAAGTAGAATACAGAATTCATAAAACCCTTGAGCTACTCCTCCATTCTCAATCGCATAGTTTCCTACAAACTAAAGATTATAAAAAAAAACTATTTTTAAATAAAACTAACATTCAATGCATTCAAACAGGCTAATATCAATAGTAATGCTCGAATAAGATAATTTCAATAAATTTTAATTTAGATTTAAAATGATAAAATCTATTTCTAATTTAGCTTGATTTATTAAAATTTATTGAAATTCTATTATTTATGTATTAGTAATGTATTTATTTTAATTTAAAGTTATAAATAAAAGTTGATAAACTTAAAATTGATTTTATAATTTAAAACTTTTTAATTAAGCTATATAAGCGATACCTCCATTCACAGCTGAATTGTTATTTAAAGAAATAATATTTCTTAATAGTTTTAGTTGCCTTTAAAATTATATTTTAAGCTTTTATCTTATGTAAATTTTGGAATAAGGTATAAATAATCAAATTTATTTCAATCTGTTTAATTGTCTAATAGCAGAAAAATCTTATTCTCCTCAATAAATAATTTACTTTAAAATAAATTTATATGCTCTAAATCAGATTTGATTTTGTTAAAACTAAAACAAATTTGACTTGCATTTTCAACTATAAAATTAAATAACCGTACTTTCTTTAAAAGCTTTTTCTTTTCTAGCCTATTTAAAGTATATAAATTGAAGTTTATTCAATAGAAACCAGCTACTCCATAAAAAATTAAATGAATATATTCAGAGAATTTTAAGTTTACAGATTTGTTTATAAACTTTCTAATAAATTTTAAATTAGTATTTTTATTATTATTTTAATATTATGAAATATAAAATTATAAAGATACATATTTATTGATTTCATAATATAATACTAGCAGTATATAGCCTCTATTGCTGATCCTTTATTGTAGATTTAGATTTATTCAGTTAAATATTTATTGTGAAGTCTCAATAATTAAAAATGGAGCTCTTATAAAAAATAAATCTGCTCGCCTATCAAGTATATTAGAAATTTTCAAACTAAATAAAGAAAAATGGATTATCCTATTATCAAAAAGAGCAAAGAATTTATTCTTGCTTCTTAACCTTGAATAAAATTGTAAATTGCTCCTCTGAATCCATGATTGTTTTGATAAATTGAATTTTCTTCCATCATAAAGGAGTCTTAAAATATTAAGAGAGAGGAGTCTTGAGCATCGCAATTGTAAATTTCAATATACAAAAGCTAAGCGAATTTACAATTTTTGAAAAATATCAAATTAGAAGAAGGCCGATTAGAACAGTCAATCCTAATATTATTAAATAACTGCTAATAAATCTTACATAATTAATCAATAACCAAGAATGATACCAAATTAGGATTGAACTTAAGCAAATTTGATAAAATATTATAAAAATTTATTAAAATGCAAACTTTTTTCAAAAAAAAAGTTTTTAATTTACCCCTGAAAAGAATTTTCTTTAATTGAGTTTTATTTCCACTTTAATTTTATCTTGCTTGACTTTAAAGTTTTTTTTCAGCCTATCTTTTTAAACATATAAATTGGTCTTTTTAATAAAACCCCTTCCTAAATTAAAAAATATACTTTTAGAGAATTTTATATTTCTTTTTTTAAATTTTAATTTAAAATCTTAAATTATTATCCATCTATTATTATTTTCCATATTATGAGATTAATTAAAAGCCCATATTTTTTATTGATTTCATCCATAAAAATTTTGCGTAAGAGCCTCCATTTAATCCTTTTTAAATATTCATAATTAAGGAAAGAATAGCCAAAAAAAAAATGAATTTTGGATTAAAAAAATGCGCTAAACTTATTTAAAATCTCAGAATAAGTTCATGAAAAAAAGGTTACCCTTAAATTAACTTACTTTTTGGAAATTGTAAAATTACTCTAAAGTAGATTTTAAAAATGCTTCTAGTAGCTTTCAGAGTGCGATTTCATTTTCAATTATTTTAATTTATGAAATCATTAATTTTTAAAATATCAAATTAAAAACCATTGTTACCTCCTTATTATTTTTTAATCTTTAATTTAAAAATTTAAAAAAAGTTTGGGTTTTTCGATAAGCCCAAAATTTATAGAGCCATTTTTTATTTAAAACAATTTAATAAATCCAATTGTTGTCATATCAAAAGAAGTGTCGTCAATTTAAATTAAAATGTCATACTCGAATTTACGCAAGCGAAATAATAAGAATCTGCTACTTTATCACTTGCTGAATGATTAAAAATTCGATGCAAATGATTTAATAGAATAGATATTTAGGGAAAGGATTTAAACTAAAGTTTAGTTACATTTGCCAAAATCTTGGAGAAGGAGTCTGCTTCATTTTCAAACATTTCCCTAAGCTATGTGCACCTAATCTAACCTAATTTTTATCTTGATAGTGATTACTCATTTGTTTTTCTCGTTAATGCTCTGCACCTAGGCACAGCAAACATAATAATAATTGGCCGCCTCAAAATTTAAAATTTCTGATACCTAAAATTATTCTTATCATATTATTTTAATGAGAAATCTTTAATAAATCAGTAGAAACTTAAAAATTATATTAAGTAAAAAAGGTCATTCAATAAAAATCTAATAATAATGAATTTCATTTAAATTTTTCAAATTTAAAAAATTTTTTAATTAAAAAAAAATTTAATTTTGATTTAAAATTTTGGGTTTTTTTTTAATAAAAAATCCTTTATTTAAAATTTACAAAATTTATAGTATCGATAGATCCAATGCTTTAAAAATAATTGAGAGATTAGGATTAGATATTTTGTAAGAATTTTAAAAAAAATAAATGTATATTTTTAAAACTAATTTTTTTTTATTAAGGGGGAAATTTTTCATTATTTTTTTTTAAGATTTTTGATATTTTTTATTTAATTTATATGTGAAAATCATTTTTCATTTCATGAATAATATTGATGAAATACAAATTATATCAGTTTATTTTTTATTATGTAAATTACATTTATAAGCTGTAGATATCCCATTTTTGTATATTTATTTATATTAAAATAAAGTATATGTATTCAAAATATATTTAAAAAATCCTTTTAAAGTATGATCTGTTATTAGATTACTAAGATTTAATAATTACTAAATTTTATTTAAAACTAAACTCTTTTTATTCTATCTTGATTTTTAAATATAAGCTATTGATCCTATAGGAGCAAAGTTTTCCACAAATTCAGAATATTGGATATTCAATGAAGAACCTGAAATGTGATGAAGGATTCCTCCAGCATTAAAATAGAATAATTTAATTAAAATAGAAATACTTATAATTTCTTACTTAAATGTTTTGAAAATCTAAGAGACAATCAACAAATTAAGATATAGAACAATTTCACTATGGGGTTGGGGGAATCTTATAACGGGTATTAGAATTTAATATTTTAAAAATTTTTTTTCCTTTAAACCCAATTTAATTTTAGGGGTAACAAAAATTAAATTTAATCATTATTAAAATCCACCTTTTTCCCCACTTGAGGGGTTAAATCGGGGCCCCCTAGGGACCTTCTATTATTAACCCACCACTGACAAATTATTAAACGACTTAATAAATTTAAAAACGATCTAAAAGTTTTAAAACGGGGCACTAGTACCTCCTATTATAGAACCAACCACTGACCGATTCATCTATTAATTTAAATTTCTTCTTAAATTTTAAAAAACTTTAAATTTTATAATTAATTCCAGTCAGAAGGGCTGGGGGTCTTATAACAGACCTTATCATTATCAATTTAGGACTAATACATTTTTAATAACTTTAACAACTTTAATAATAGGGCTGTGACTAAACCCAGCTTTAATAACTTTATATTTCCCTTTTCGCACTTTAATCTCTAACTCTATTTTAATAATTGACTAAGTTCAGTCCTATTATAGTGGGGTTCCCTTTTGGGGAGATTATTTCAACTCTATCTCTTTGACTTGCAACTCACCTTTTGTCCATCTTGAACCCCTTT
>JAJKFJ010020886.1:0-25548 GCA_027382625.1 Tetmemena sp. SeJ-2015
AGAGGTCACTCTACTAGTTCACACCGCTGACAGTGAAAATGAAAGCACTGCGCCTGAAATCTACCTCCAGCAAGCTGAGCGTACAGCTAGACCTTGAAGATGAGCAAAGCTCTCGCCACTTAGTTCCTCGTCGACTTCGATTTGTCAGTGACAGTCCAAGACAGCGCAGCTGTAAGTAAAGTTGAGAGTTGACTTGAAAGTAGAGTAGGAGGAGAGTCCAGGTCAAGAGCAAGATGACAAAGTGCAGCAGCTCTACAGATCTATCGAGCAGCTCAAGATTGAACTGGCAGAGTTCTTGGGTGAGCAGGGCATGAAGATGCGTGAGCTCTCAATACGTAAGAGTGAGTACAAGTAGCAGTAGTTCTCTCTGAGCTTCATTGCTGCTATCAGCCAAGACAAGATAGTGAGCAGCTAGATCATAGAAGGAGCATTCAATGCGATTCTCTTTGAGAACTTCATCTACAAGACTCTGAAGAGCATTCGCAGTGACGAGAGTCTCTTGCACAAGAAGATCGTTCTACTTATGGACAATGCAGTCATTCATCGCTTCTCAGAGGTACTTGAAACAGCCAAGCGATTCAAAGTTGTAGTGCTCTTCAACGCAGAGTACTCACCCTGGCTCAATCCTATCGAACAGCTCTTCTCATTTGTGAAGCTGCAGCTGCGCTCACGCAAGATAGCTAGAAAGTAAGATTGACTGCGTCCTAACTCTACAGAGAGAATCTAGTCTCAGCAGTGGCCGAGGTGCTCTAGAGAATGACTGCAAGCGATGTCAGCAAGCTGTGGGTGCTCAGTATCAAGAAATGGCTCTAGACAATCAGGTTCGGCTTCGTTTGAACAGTGGCCAGCAAGAAAATCAGAGCGCCAGAGTTTGAAATTAAGTGCCACTAATTTGCATTTGTCATCGTCCGCATTCTAGTAGCAACCTATTCATATATTTATCGCACGGTCGTATATTTTATCTGCATCAGTATAATTCTACCAGCCGAGTCGTAATTTTATCCGCCAAGGTCAAATCAGGAGTAGAGCAAGCAGATTCTGTCGATCTGAGTCCAATTATTCTGGCGCGGGTCTATATTTATCCTGCATATAGGAGAAGACTTTCAGTGTCCGGTCTTTTATTTATTTTGCAATTTTGACTTCACCCCTGATTCTTACAAATAATAAAAGTTCGAAAGTTCGAGTTAAGATCAAATTTAAGAATAATGTCCAGTTAAGAAAACAGCAAAGACAACTCTAGCAACAACGGTCAATCGCAGAGCTTAACTAATAGCTAACCAGGTGCAAATGATGGCAGCAGCCAGAATACAGCCAACAACACCTCCTCCTAGTCTAACTCTACTTAGCCTGTTCTTCGGTCTCTCTCAAACCCAAGACAGACATCTGCTGCTGCAGGTATAAATACATTCAGCCCCACTCATACGGGTGGAGGAGTCTTTGGTGCATCAGGCTCAGGATCTAACACAGGCATGAGCAACTTTTTCAACGCAAGGGGGCCAATACGACCTCAGAATCTTTTAAGTATGACCAATCAAGACGGAGGTGGCAGCTAGTCAAATAACCGCCCTGGCTCTGCTGGTCAAAACCGAGTGTAGTTACCTCAAGCAAGGGACTTCATCCGACAAGATTCCAATGATCAAGCTTAAAACTAGAGATAGATGACCCAGCAATAACAGCAATAGATGATGATGTAAATGATGCGTGGCAAAGATATTGAAGTTGAAGAAGATGAAGACTATGGAGATGAAGATGATGCCAGTGACCAGAGAGCGCCTTAAACTTTTTTAGAGATGATTAGTCTTAGAATTTAATTTCAGAACTAACTACACTCCCTAGCAGCAAGAAGCGATGTTGCGTAGTTTAATGAGAGCTGGTAGCGATAACGAAGAGTTCATGAAAGTTCTAGACATTCTCTAGAGAGATGATGAGTTAAGGCCTTTAATATTCGAGCATGAAACCTTGCTGCAGGCTCTTAAAGATATGCCTCATCTCAAAGCAGAGAGCATGCTGAGTATCCTCACTGCAGCTGAAACTGAGATGTACGAAAGTTCTAAAGCAAGAGATGATCTCCAAGCAACTATAAATCATTGAATCTATATCACAGTGCTTTAATTGACTTTTAACTAACCAGAACTTAAAGAGATAGTTGATGGAGACCACTCACACTGCTCAATTATTGTAAAAAGAGATCAGAAAACAAATTCAACTCTAAAGCGAGAAAGAGGAGGAGAGAGCAAAGTAAGAGGAAGAAACCAAAGCAGATGGACCTACCTGCAACATATTAGAGCATGAGAGGAAGATAAAGATTCAGGAGAAGGAGATTGAATCGCTCAGGTAAGATTTATAAGAGCAACAACTTCAAAATCTCAACATAACCAAGAATCTATGATCATTCACAGAGCATTTTAATTACTCTTTGTTTATCTATCCCTTGAGAAAGCCCTCAGAGAAGATTAAGAAAGAGAGAAAGAGTGCACTTTCAAAAACCTGTACGATGAATGCTAGTAGCTTAAGAAAGCCAACGAGACTTTGAGATAGAAGGAGTTTGAGTCATAGAAAGCTCTTGAGGAAAGAGAAAAATAGTTTAAGCAATAGTTAGAGGAAATGAAATTGAGATTAAAGGATTAAGAGATCATGCGCTCTTCTATCTTAGAAAATAAGAACAAGATTGAAGAGGACCTTAAGAGAAATCAACAATTCATAGATATGCTGCAAAAGGAGATTTCACTGCTAGAGAAGGATAATGAGAATGCCCATAGAAAGCTAAACTCCACTTTTAACTCAGTCTTGCTCCAGAGTTATCTCAACAAGAGTTACCTGCTAGGATTAAAGAATGAAGGGGATCAAACTGAAGAGGAAAAGCAAGGCCATGGACTTGAAGGAGTGAACTTGAGTAACACCCCAGCTAGGAGAAACTTATCTACTAGCTTTCAAAATAGTGGCTTGCTTCTTGACCAAAAGAACGCAAATGATTAGAATTCACTGATTGGCTAGCCTGTTTTCGGTTAGAGCACTTAAAGACTGAAGATGTTGATGAGTGAAAACTACAAGTCTCAAGGAACCTAATCCTTCATCGCACACTCTATTTACTACGGCTTGGGTGGTGGCATAGGAGGCTATAACTAGCAGGCTTTAAAGAGCAGAGATTAGAAGAACAGCAGTGGGAAGACCAATAACATTTACTTCTCAAGGGGTGATGCTCTTGTGAGGTCTAACTCTATAGAGGTGATCCTTTTAGACGACAAAGAGTCCAATAAGCAAAACTTATACCTTTTGGGGGAGGAAGAGAAGCATAACAACTCAGTGGACATGTTGACTAATAAACAGTCTTGGCTTAGATCGAAGGGTCTGCTGACTGAACTTTCACCCATAAATTCTGTGGGTTCTCACCAACTGCTTGATGAAGGAAAGTCGAATGCCTCTAAGCCGCCTTTGAAGCAGAAGTAGCTGTAACGCAAAGGATCAGGGGATGATGTTATGCTGTTGGAGCATGGAGTCAAATACTATGAAGAGCAGATTCGGAAAATGCAGCAGGAGATTGAGAAGTATAAGATGGAGGTAAGAGAGTTGACTCAGCGACTGGAATTGACAGGAAATAGAAATGAACTCGGAGGCATCCTTAATGATCACAATAAAACCAATTAAGATAGATAGAGAGAGGGAGGGAGTATAAATAGTCGCAATGAAAATTTTAATTATAAATTAATTTTGTAGAAATTAATTGCAGAAATTATAAAATAAATAATACGGGATATTAAACTACTTTAGAAGAAATATTTTAGTTTACTTTTAGCATATTTTTAAATAATATTCTTTACTTCTAGTTCAGATCTGGGAGGGTTTGGAGGTAACCAAAGAAAAGACCTGATGGGATTGGGAATGCTCAACAGCAGGACTAATGAAAGTCCCTTCTAAGAGAGCAGCAATGACCGCAAGATTTTTGCTACTCCCTCTCAAGGAGACCACCCCCACATCCTCAGTTCCTAGTACAATACTCAGAATTTAGGACTGATGGGCGACACCAACTTCAGAGGAGGCAATATCAATATGACTAGCAATATCAATCCACTCCACTCGAATGAGCAGTCTCCTATGATGGCAACCTTCTCAAATCAAAAGGACAGATAGTACCAGCAGCATTTCTACTCACAGTATGGAAGCGACCCCAACACCCAAAACTAAGAACAACTCCTCACTAACAACTTCAATAACCACTCTCAGAGTTCATCCAATCTGCAGAGAGCAACCCCCTCAGAGGCTGAGAGAGTGCGTGTCATAGAGGAGTACAACTATAAGATTCAGAATGAGTTTGCCTCTAAGCTTTAGGAGCTCAGTACCAAGCTCATCTCTCTATTTAAACGCTTCAACCCCAATTAAAATGAACTCAACCACTACTTCCAAGATGGTAAATAAGTAATTCAGTTTACTTCTATGCATGAAAGATGTGAACATATCTCTGTTGAAGGAGCTGATAGGTGATATCACCAACAGACTTGATTCAATGATAGAGGTAGGAGCTTTACATCATTAGTCCAGAATCCCCAACACTCCCTCGTAATCATAGGGAGTCATGAGCTAAGGAATCAACCAACAAAATCCACAAATCCCTTTCCAGTACTACCCAAACACTATGCAGATTCCTCATCTTAACTTTTAATTTTTATAATAAGAATTAAAACTTCGGAATGGTGGGAGGTCAAAATAGCTTCAATGGCCTGCAAGGGGTGCCCGCATGGTAAATTTACCCCAACAGCGCCGGCAACATTATCTTTGGCTCTTAGATTAATTTCTCACTGTAGTCTTTATAATAACTTTAAAAGATAGGATCAACTACGATGGGAGAGACACCTTTGGAATTGAAGACTTAGCTGCTAGATGAGAAGGATAAGAGACTGAAGATGGTTGAGGAACTACAGCGCACAAACGAGAACTTTAATAAGCTTAGACAAGAGAATGAGAGACTCATTCATTTAATGTTGTTGGGCTGTGTGTTGTATATCCTTTATGTATTGACTGAAGTAGGATCTGAATCAGGAGAGGTACAAAAATCAGACAGTCATAATCTCATAACTCAATATGGATGGCCTCAAGAATCAAGACCTCACAATGGAGATAAATAAACTACAGCGCCGCTTAGATTAAATCCAAGACTACATTATATCAATGCATTATATTGTCTTAGATATTCTCTTTCTAAAGTTTGAGAATACTGAAAATGCACTCCATTTTTTATTAGACGAGAACACGAATCTGAAGATGGAGGTGAGTGACTTGCATGCGGATTTAATGGAAGAAAGAGAGAAGCAGAAGCTGCAAATGGATAGAGGGGTTCTACTAATCAGAGACTAGCTCAGAGTGCAAGTGGAAGATCACAAAGGAGAGACTGGAATAAGGATCAGTTTACTCTGAAGGAGGAGACTGCTCGTCTTCGGTCTGAAGTGAGGCAGTTAGAAGAGAGGAACCTTATTCTGAGACAGGATCTGTCGCTCAGAATGGAACGAATAACTGAACTTGAGAGGGAGATCTTCTGTATTGCAAAAGAACGCAATGACCTAGAGGATAATCTCACTTTTGAGCAAGCTAAAGACCTCAGAATATGCTTCTGCTAAGAATCAGAGCAAAAAGCTCCATAATTCTTACGTTTTATCTTCACAGATAGTGAGTATGCATTTGATAAAATTGATCTTTCTTAAAAAGCCATCTATAAAAAATTATTTGATTGGTTGAATTCAATGCTTGAGCAAGACTTGCTGAATACAAAAAGGCAAGCAGCAATCTACAGATCAAGAACCAGGAGCTATCTGACTAAATTAGAGACTTAAATAACGATTTTCAAGAGAGAGCGTGGCAAAGTTCCAGCTGACCTTGATGGAGATGGATCACTAAACTTGCCAGATAGGAGTAAGATAATATGCGACTGGCAAGTCAAAATGCGCTTTATTAAGATTAGCTCTCAGAGCTTAGGACTATGAAGCTAAATACAAATTCTACCCCTAATTAGATCGGATCCTTATGGGCTAAATAATGCAGGAGGCTTTGAAAACCTCAGCTTGTATAATGGGTAAGCAAGTTAGAGAAGTGGATGATAAAGGAAAGGCAGTTGCAAAATTAAGATAGGTATTCTCAATGAAACCTATTTCAATCTTTATATTGATCTGAAGAGCGGTTTACTTATGCTAAATGGACAGAGAAGACTTTACAAAGGCCTATTGAGGTTCAGTATATTCACCTTTCTAGGGAAAGAGCAAAAGCAATTACTGAAGAAACGCTCAAGAATGTGAATCTAAATGAGACTCAGCACATAAATCGAATGAAAGAACTAGAAAACCAGCTATCTATAGCTAAAATGGTATCTTCCAAGCTCTGTGTACAAATTGGAAAGCTATTAAGAGATATCAATCAGCATAAGCCTTTGAAGCTTGCACTATAAGGACTAATTTCGAAGTAGACTATTGACTATATAACATTCGGATTGAGAGATAACAACCAGCTAACACAACTCAACCTTTAAAAATGCTAACTAGATGACGATGATCTGCAAAGGATCTTGCTAATCTCTTCAGAGTGACAACGCTCTCCAAAGCATAAGAATCGGCTAGAATAAGTTTAATAATCTCGAGCCACTCTTCGGTTTCTTAAACTCAAGATCAAGCTAAATGCAGGTGCTAGATATTTCAGACTCAGTCATCAGCTCAAGGGCTCTAGACTATTTCATAAAGATCTTACCCTCTTTCTCTTATCTCTCAGAGCTTTGTATTTCGAATATTTTCTCTTAAGGAAGAGGGAAATCTTAAGCTAGCACTTCAAAGCAAGACAAGATTCAAGAGCTTCTTTTATCAATTGTACAGTTGCAGAATTTGAAGTCCTTGGATATATCTCACAACAATTTCAGTTCTCAATCTCTGAATATCCTATTTTCCCAACTTAAGAGAGTGAGAAAGCTAGAGGCTATCTCGATGGCTTACCTCAACATTCAAGATGAGAATTGCAGAAGTCTCATAGACTTACTTGCATCTTGCAGTAACTTGAGAAAGCTGGGACTTGTAGGCAATAGAGGTATCAGCTCTCTGAATTGCGAGTACATCTTGCAACAGCTGAAGCAAAGCGAGTGGCTCGAGGACTTAGATATGAGCAAGTGCCAAGTTAGCACTCACACTTGCATAAAAGCTTTAGCTGAGCTCATCCAGCAAAGTAGCAACCTGAAAACCTTATATCTTCGCAAGGTAAATCTGACAGATCAGCTGGCCATTAATTTGGCTGTGCCGATCTGTAGCTCCCTTAACATCGAGCATCTACAGTTTGACTTGTTAAAATTCTAATTTTTTCTCTCTCTCATTATATTATTAATGACTAGAACAATTTGAACCACATTTTCTTAGAGAGACTATCTGAACTGCTCATTAAGGATGTGATCGACCTCGCAGACTTAAAGCCAAACAGGAGTGCTGGCAGTTGAGTGCAGATAGCAGCGTTCTCGATGCAGACTCTAACAATCAATCAGTAATCACAATCTCAATAAACTTCTTGCTGATATGATAATTTGATACTGTGGTATATATGATGTTTCTAATGAGTTTAACGAGCTGCAGGATAAACTATTCCAGGTGCATTTCAATTCAAGCAAGCGCGCAAGTAACAAGACCAGGTTTGATTACTCTCTCTTTAGAGTCAAACCCAATTGGAGATGAGGGCGCATTCGCACTTGCATATGTTATTAAACCCCAAACGAACACACTAAGAACAACAGCATTTGCTTATTTAAAAAATTATATATTTATTTAAGAAGATAAGGTCCATCAACTTGAACAACTGCAGCATTTCTAAGGAGGGATTCTAGAAATTAAGATCGGCCTTATTCTCTAGAGGAGAATAAGCGAAGTAGAATCCGCTCTTAAGCCACATCAAGATCTCCATAGAGGGAAACAATATATCTAACTGAAATTCTAAGCATAGAGATCTTAATTTACTAACTCAGTCTTGATTTATAATATTCATTGTATCACCTATTCTTTGAGATAGAAAAATAAAATTGGCTCTTAATTTATTATAACTCTTTGGGAAGGTAAATTAAAATAAACAATCTTGATTCTTCCTTAATAAGAATAATAATTAAAGTAACTTTGACGTTTGTTCAAGCAAATGGAAACTAAAAAATCTAACGCTGACCCAAATAAGAATAAAGAGTAGATAGCCAATCTTAAGTTCTCTGATTAGTAAGAGGAGAAAATAAGTATGTGAATTTAAAGGAAAGATCAAGTTTAAAGCAAATGAGTTTGGATCAAAATAGAAATGATGAGGAGAGAAAGAGTAAAAATCTAACAGCTGAGGGTGTGACACCTAAGAAAAGGAAAAATAAGAAGTCGATAAGGATTAGTAAGGCCACTCTTAGTAGCCCATCAAGTGGCGAAGAGCAGAAGGTTAGCTCTAGAAACAGCCACGATTCATCTAGGTCATCCTCTTCTAGTAGTAGCAATAGCAGTAATAGCTTAATTCAATGTTTATTACATCTATAAATCAAGCTCTGCAGAAAGGAAGTAAAAGAAGCTTAAAAAGGTTGTCAGTGAGAGCAGCATGAGGCTAAGAAAAAATCAAAAGCAGCAGTAAGAACTTGCTTCCAAGACTCTCTCAACTTTCTCTCCAAGTAAGGAGGAGTTTAGAAACTCTTAGAACCTAAAGGCCCGTCTTAATTTCAACATAAGCATTCTCTCGCAGTTCCAGGCCTCAACAATAAGGAGAGACCCTCTTCTTCTCTAAACTCAAGCAGATAACTTCCTAAGAGTGTATCATCCTACTCGATTTAGAAAGGAAACCAGTCGAAGCAGGCTTTCTTCCCAGCAGCAGAAGCTGGAGGTGCTCCCCAAAATCTCAACAACTTGGCTCATATGAAAACAGATCAATACCAAACCCTAAACTCAATTCAGCTTGACTAGATGCTTTTGGAGGATGGAAGTGTCTCCCAAGGAGGAGGGGCTGGAGGACATGGAGCAGGTATAGATTTGAAGAAGTTTAGAGAGGAGAACCGATTCAGGCAGATTGTGAATGACAGTATCTAACCATTGCTTAAGACTTAGAAGAATCATGTGAGTGAGTAAACTAAAACCGCTAATGAGATTGCTTATGCTAGCAGTAGAATCTTTATAATGTTAACTTTGGATGTAATCGAATTTTTTGAATCTTAGATTTGATAGCCATCACTCAGAAACTGACCAAGGATAATGAGCAACTACAGCCTATGCTCTCTAGACTCTAAGACCTTGAAGATCAAGCTGACTTGGCAGGCAAACAAGCTAGGCTCAGCTACGAATCTCTACAAGATAAGTTTAGAATGGTAAATGAGAGATTCAACGAGCAAGGGTTGGAGTTCAAGCACATGGACTACCACTTCTAGATAAGAGATGCAAAGATTGAAGCACTTGAGCAAATAGTGTCTCAGCACAAAGAAAGAGTGCAAGGCGTGGTAAATGGTTTCATCAAGAAAATTACTGAGAAGTAAGATGCTCTTGAAAAGCGGGTCAGAGAGATTTAAACATTAAACAAGCTATTATATCGTTAATGAATGTTTCTTAGATTGATCTGCAGATGAAATAAGTGGAGATGTTTTTCAATAGCAGCAGAGCCATTCAGGATGATTTCTTGCAAAGGCTGACTAAAATCGAATATCAAACTGAAAAAAGGCAAGAAGAGCTGGCATTAGTACAAAAATGATGATGAGTTTATATTAAATGAGCTGTCTGCGTTCTTCGAAAAGGATTTCATAAAGATGAAAGAATAACAAAGATTAACTGAGGAGCAAGTTCGTTAAAATATGCTGAACTTGAGGGACTTGTACCATCAGTTGGCAGTAACAGAGGACAGAGTTGAGCCAGCTTTTAAACGACTTTCTCACGTAGAAGGTTTCCTTGTAAACAGACTTCCTTTCTTTATAATTTATTGCTCTTATCTCATTCTCTTAAAATTATTATTTCTTGATACACTTGCATGTGAGTGACTCACTGCAAGAGTTTTTGAATGTGCAAGATAAGTTCAGACTGATAGCTTTCGACAATAAAAAGCTCTTAGAGTTCAAACACTATCTTGAAAATAGGTAGAGTAGCTCTGAAGATCTTCTTTAGTCAGAGGAAGAAGATGATGATGACTTGCAAGATGACATCGAATATGAAGAGGAGGAAGAAATTGAAGAAACTATCGAAGTAGAGGAGGGGTCGGTAACCACAGTGACTAAACTGCAAGCACCTGCACCACTAAAAGTTGAGTCGCAAATAAAGAGACAAAACACAGAGTAAGAAAGACAGGAGGCGCTGAGACTTAAGAAAGAAGAAAGGAAGAGGGAGTTGATGAAGAAGCTTGAAGCAGAGAAAGTCAAGCCCAAGGAAGTTGAAAATTAAAATTTGAAATCAAGCCCGGACTAAATCTTAAACTTCTCCAAACGCTTAGATAAATCAGTAAGGTTCATTAGGAGTGAATATAATGCTTTTTATCGTTTAGCTTCCTCTAATTCTTAACTTCAAAGGAAAAAGGGTGCATTAGATTTCAATATGGAAGAGATTGGTCACTTATGATGCCAGATGATGAGCTTGACATAATAGATAAAAGCTATAACACAAACCTTGAATCCAAGCATTCCCATTTACAGAAGGCCTTTCAAGTTATACAGTAGAAAGAGAAGCAAATGCAAGAGGAAGCTGAAGAAGCCTTGAGAAGGAGAAATATGCTATAGCAGCAGCAATAGTAGCAGTAGTAGCTATTAGAGTAGCTTAGTGCTAGCAGTAGCATGATATCTCGTAGTTAATCAAGATTTTAACTTGTAAATAATAATGGACAAGGCTTTAGTGGCATGAATATGGGAGGAGGAATCGGAGGTTTGATATCTGGAGCAAGTCAAGTCATCTTCTATAAAGAGTTATCAGTGATCAGACATTCAAGCAAGAAGGAAGCTCTAAAGGCTGCATTTAATGCCAGGAAGCTAAGAAGCAAGCAGATCAAAGAGCGCAATAATCAAGCACAGCTTTTGAAAAAACTTATCAAGGAACAAGATGAGCTGGACTCTAATGAAGACTACTCTATGTCATCCAGCGATTTAGAGGAAATAGAGGAATATCAAGATGATTCAACTTTTTCAGACAATTAGAATAGATTGAAGATCCCTCCTTCGGTGTAGGGCCGTCCAGGCAGCTCAACTTCATAAAGAAGGGAGGCCTCCACGGGTCTCTAGTATTTGGATAAGGTGAGTCATCTGGAATGCTTAAAGCTCCAGACTTGCAGCACGCTCACCACAAAGGGATTAGGAAGAACAGAGGTGGTGGAGGCTCTGTGAATAAATACAAAAGACTTTATCAGAGATAATTCACCGAGATTAAACACCTGTTTGACGTAGATGAAGTTTCCTCTTCAAAGATTTCTCATGGAAGGGATCTACAGTCTAAAAACTTAACGCAGAGGAGGGGAAAGCGAAGAGCTAAGCAGCATAGAAGAGAGTAAGAAAGGTCACTGATGGAGGCATGTCAATGGTCTCTATAGCTTCTAAGCAAGGCTAGCAAAATGAGAACAGTTCACAGTCCCCAATTAAAGACCAGCTCTCTACCTCCACTCATAAGAAAGGATCCTCTAAGTTCCATTTCCCCGATCAGATAATTCCTTCCTTTTTGATTGTTTAGAATTATCCGATTAGATAAAAGAGCGTATGCAACTTTTGCTTACTCTAGGATTCCGTTAAACCTAAAAGTTGCACAAGAAAATGGGCAGGCTTATAAAGATTCACAAGCAATAAGCTGAGGCTCAGAATTCTTTGATAGAGAAGGGAATCGCTAAGATAAAGAAGAGCAAGTTGAAATTCAGTGACATGGTAGATTTCTTGGATTAAAAGATTACAGAGCAGATTACTAAGTATAGCACTACTATGGATACAGTCAGAGGGGAGTTTTAAGAGTTTAAGGATCATATCATGACTGAGTATTTTTAAATTAGGCTTGAAATTAATCCTCTCATCATCACTCTTTTGAGTACATAGACTTCTTCAAGCACAGATAGAGGATTCGAACTGAAATATCAGTTATGATCAAGGAGACAAACGATAGACTAGACTCTTTCACTGGCTAAATGGATCGCTTCTCATCTAATCATGAGACAGTGAATCAAGTAATTCCTCTGCTTATTGAAAGCATAGGTATACTCTCAAAAGCCCTAGTCAAAGATAATTAAGAAAGAGAATAGCTGAGTTATTCCTTAAGATTCTAGGAAGCTCCAAACGATGGATATCTCATGCTTCATACCCACGAAAAAGGAACTCATGAGACAAAGCCTAACTAGATTAGAGCTCCATCTCAGGAGAGGGAAATTAGAATCAGCACTGCTTAGCCAAATCAAAATCGCGATTTTGTTCTCGAAAACTTATCAAAATATAAATACATAATTATCTCATACAATAAACAAAGCTAGTTAAGCTTAGACTAAAGATTAAACTTTGCATCAAACGCTAGCCAAGATCTCAGCTCACTAGCCTGAGGTACCTCTCCCATAATTATTTACTGGAGCACTTCATTTGAAGCGACTGGACTACAGAAATGTGATATTAAATGTGGAATAGGTTGAGTTCATGCTAGAATAATTTAGCAAGAAGATGATCTCTTTAGTTGAGAACCAAGCCATCTTTTCTTCGATTTTGCTCACTCCTAAAACCATATTTGATGACTACTACTTAAAATTATTAAAATTATTGACCCTATTCATCTTTAAGTAAAACTAATTACTTATTTAGCATATAAACTTATGATTACTTGTCTATGATAGGGTGTAGAAATGAGGATTTCTTTGAGGCGAACTAGTCACAATCTAAAGCAAACAAGAGATCAAAGTCTGCCTATAGAATGTTACATATTGTTTAATTTCTATTTTCTATGAAATGATAGGTCATAACTCTTCAAATGTGGCTCTTGCAGCTTTCTCCAATAATGTTATCCAAGGGTCAATAGAGGAAATAAGGATTCAGAGGTAGAAATCTAGGAATTTAGCCAGCAATTCCGTAGTTGGAACAGCTCCCTCACTTCCACTAGATACAAGCTAGATAAATGAAACTCTAGCAACTGAGACGACGCTAGAGCAGCGAAATTATACCAAGGATTAAACTCTTAACTCAAGGTAGGAAGGCAGATTCAGAACTGCCTAGCAGACAAGGGAGCAGAAACGGCCAGAGAATAATCAACTTGCAGAAGTATCAAGATGGTGCAAGCTAAACCTTCGAATAGTCATCAGATAATTATTTACCACATTTACTTAACTTAGTCTTCTTATATCTATCAGAGAAGAAGCTAACTTCTTTAGAGAGAATTCAACAGATGACTAAGAAACTTAATCAACACTAGATAGAAAGAAATAGCGCATTGAAGGACTATTTGAATAGAACTTATGATGAAAGTTAAGGCAGCTAGCTTTTACTGGGTAATACAAATGCAGTCACACTTACACATGAGATGATTCCTTCCTTTGACTCTCATGAAATACTCTTATTCATAAATACTTTTTTGCAAATGCAAAGAGGTTATAAGCAAAATAGATTCAACGATCTAACAGGCTCACCACTCAAGAGGTTTTCACCGCACAAACTGGTATCTCCATCTCCTATGCTTTTATTGAACACTTCACTTTCAGGCACTCATCAAAGAGCAACTACAGCAGCAGGTGGAAATGGAAATCCTCCTTACCTCTTTACAGCCACCACTGCAAATGCTACTCAAGTCAAGTCTAGAAATGTCTTCAACTAAAGTTTCTCTTCGTTGGGGGCAGTCCTCAAATAGAGTAACTAGTACTCTCAAGGCTTGCATTTAAAGTAGAAGCAAAACCAAAATGCAAACTTAGGGCAATTCAGCAGTACTGGCTATGGATAAATGCTTTTGAAAGGGCTTCAAGGGGAGATTAACAACGGTAACTTGGATACAAGAGACCAGGCAAGGATTCATAGTTAGATGGACAGCCGATAGAGACTCAATGCCTTGAGCTCTTCCTTCACTAGAGCTGATGTTAATCAAAGCCAAGCTGCTGGACTGCAGTCTACTCCAAATATTTTATGCTCTATCTGCCATTTATCTGTATACAGTCCTCTTAGTTGAGTTAGTATCTCAAGAAAAGATAGCAGCACAATAACACCACCTTAACTCATACTGGTCAGGCAATAAGTGGCGTAGGTCTAGACGGATTCAAAGTATCTCTAAATAACACTCTTTCCTTTTAGGGATGAGAATTTTAAATTTAAACTCTTTCTGGTCCTCATCAAATAACCACAGACCCAAGAGCCATGATCACTTCTTTGAAGCAGAATCAGAACTATACAAAGAATCAATCCGACACAGCAACCTTAACTTCAACATCGAATAATGGACCCACAGCTAATACCCATATCCCCTAAAGCTATAATGGGCTATGAAGGATAACATTTTAATGCTTAATGATTGAAAAAAACTCTGCTTTTATCATACTTATCAAAACGAAAAGAATATCTTTTAACTTCCTTATTATCTTTTAATTTTATTTGTGAGAGCATGGGTGTCTCCTAATTATGAAAAAGAATTTGAATTAGAGGTAATTAGATAACCCTGTAAAAAAGTGGGAGATTATTATATTAATTTAAGCAAACACCCACTTAAACTAATAACATTTACTCTCATAGCTCATTTCAACTTTTTTGAATACTAATTTAAGAGTTTACCTAGATCAGAAAGTTTAAAAACTACCTCCATCAATGTCAGACTCAGTGAGCTTTGAAGGCAAAACCTTCTACCACAAGATCCAAAAGATCCTCAAAACGTGGATTCAGGTAATTTTGAGACTTCGACCCCACCGACAAATATTAATCATAAAGAGAAAGTGTGAATCCATTTTAATATGTCGGGGAGGGGGGAGATGGACCCTCCCTCCTTGGGCTAGAGCAGATTTTGATTTTGATTTAGAGCGGTTCTCCAGAAGAGGCGCTAGTTTTCTCCCTCGGAAAGACAAGCAACGGGTGCCAACGCCCCCTCACCTCAGACTTCTTGTAAGTATATAAGGTAGAAATATTTGTGCCTCCTAATTTAAAGTAGACCTTATCCTCTTGAACTTGAAGCTACAAACTTTCACTTTCGAATGTTATGGTTTGAATGTTAACCGAAATTGCGCAATAGCTTATGGCTGATCGACTACGAGCTGCCAGAGACAGTCATGCTAGTAACTAAGACCCACCTTGCTTTCGCGGTTTCTGCCAAGAAGAGTAAGTACACACATCTCTATACCACTAACCCAAATTGTATAAAGCTCTCCCAAACTTTGGACAGCTTCTTCAGATTCCATTTTAAATGAGCTCTTCATAAAATGTTAGTGAATGATATCCATATAGAATTGTTAATTTTTCATTGTTTGCCATGGCTGTTGCGGATGTCTAATAAATTTGTAATAGAGGGCATGCTAGAGGCTATGGAAGTGCCTCAAGATTATGATCACCAATTATTTACTCCTCACTTCTCTCTTCTATATGATGGTCCTAAGCTTGAACTTCTGGTCAGAGACATCAAGCAAATTTATGTCTGTATAAAATTAATCATCATTCTTGTTTTAGCAAGACAACACTCAGGAAGTAATGCAGCAGCTCACCTCACACATACCTTCAAACTCTAAGGTAGGCATCTTCACCAAGGACGCTGCAGACGGAGACCTCACCAGCAAGCTGCTCGAGTGCATCCAAGCGAGGGGAGCTCAACTAATAGACTTTAAAGACCTTTTCGAGAACATTAATCTTACAAAGCTGAAGGAAGAAGTCTCAAATTTGTAGACCGCAGCTGCCTTTGTCAAGTGGACCTTTGGCAACACTATTGATCAGATTGAATTCATCGTTGAGAAGGAGACTCAGACTAAGCACGAGGCCATCTCCAGGAAAGTAGAGAGCTTCCTAGATGACGAGAGAAAGCTGAAGAAGCTGAGAGAGCAGACAAAGGCTCCACTAGAATTCTTCGAGTACCCCTTGGGTATCTTTGTTTAGAGCGGGAACTAATTTGTCCTCAACAAGATCAATGTTTACTTATCAAAGCTATGAGGTTTAGAAGCTTCAAGTCATATTTTTATTCTCTATGATAAATCATCTTTATAACTTTAGCTTGAATGTTGTGAGCGATGAGAAGATGCTGAATTTCGATACTATCTACGTGAATGTGCTAGGAAAGTTCAAGGACATGCATGTCATGGCCAGTCGCACACTCATAGTTAACCCTCCTGAGAGCTAGAAGGTAGCATATCAAGTAGCATTCGAGTCCATCGATGTTCTCTGCAAAAATTTGATAGTCGGTCAACCTATAAAGAATGCCTACTTGGCTGTAAAGCAACATCTTAAGTCTAAGAACGAGCGCTATGCAGAGAAGATGCATTAGAACTTGGGCTTCGGAATTGGGTTCGGCATAAAGGAGGACAAGCTGATGATAAACGAGAGCAATGAGTTGCCAGTGCAGCCAAATATGTGTTTCCACATCAGAATTACTCTCACTGATGTAAATGAGAAGGCTTCTCATTCAGTTGTGGCCATCGGAGAAACAGTTTTGATTGACTCTGAAGGTCAGTACAAGATCTCAATGTCTCAGTTATGATTAAAATTTTGTAATCTTGACTGCAGGTATCCAAAGAAAGTTCGGAGAAATCTCCTACACTATCTAAGAAGACGAATCTGAGGAAGAGAGAAAGAAGGAGGATGTCTCAGTCAAGAAACATGAGGCAGCTAAGTCAAACGGCCATGCTTTACTTAATTTGCTAGTGCTATATTAGATATGAAATGCCCATAAGAATGGCCAAGATCACTAAATGGACTTAATGGAGAGGGCTTAACGTACTGAGCTGATCCAATCGACTCGTCTCCGCCAGAAGAATGAAGTTCAGCACTCCAATAACGAGGATCGTAAGCGTATTCAGGAAGAGCTGCTAAAGAGAAAGTTGGAAGAGCAACGCAGACGTTTTGAGAACGGAGAGATAGTGCACAAGTCCAAGCAGACGAAAGTGAAACACATGGAGCACCTCCAAGCCTACAACTCAGAGAAAGCCTTCCCAAAGGACATCAAGCCAGGCCAGTTGTATGTGGACAACAAAAATGACTGCATCTTGGTGCCAGTTAATTAGAACTCTTTCGTGCCCTTCCACGTCGCAACCATCAAGAACGTCTCCACCACTCAGGAGGGCCAATGGTGCTTCCTACGTCTTAACTTCCATATCCCAGCTGGATAGTCCATGAGTTTCCCAGCCATGCCAGACCCTCAAAGCTTATTCGTTAAGGAGCTCACTCTTAAGAACTTGAGCAGAGGCGGAGACAATCACCTCATGACTGCTTTCAAGTAGATTCAAGAGAATGATTCTTCCTCTATCTTCATTCATAATTTAAGATTAAGGAGCTGATTAAGAAGGTGAAGACTCTTGAAGTTCAAGATGAAGGATCTAAGCAAGAAGAGAAACCACAGGACTTCTTAGAGGAGTTAAACTTAGTCAAGGGCAGGAAGGATACCTTGGACGGACTAGTGATTAGACCAAACATTGTCGGCAAGAAGACTGTGGGTAACTTGGAGATTCACACTAACGGAGTACGCTTCTGCTCTCAGAAGGGCCACAACGTGGACATTGCTTTCTCAAATATCAAACATGCCTTCTTCCAACCATGCTAGAAATTATTTAGTGTCGAAGTTAGATCGTTACTTATGCGCTGATGACGAGTTAATCGTGATCATCCACTTTAATCTGAAACAACCAATTATGGTGGGCTCCAAGAAGGTGCAGGATGTTCAGTTCTTCAAGGAGTCAGGAGCGGCAGCTGATGACCTGGACCAGAGACACAACCGAAGAAGACTTAACGATATGGATGAGCTTGAACAAGAAGAAAGAGAGCGCCAGCAGAAGGAGAAGCTTAACAAACTGGATCTCATATTCCCATTTTTATATTATTTTTGCAAACAGTTCGCAGCCTTCGTGAAGCAGATCGAGCAGATGTCTGAGCGTAATCCCAAGGGAGCCCAGATAGAGTTCGATATACCCTTCGAGGAGTTGGACTTCCAAGGTTGCCCTCACAAGTCAGTGGTTAAGCTCAGACCTACTAAGAACTGCCTGATCGCCATCTCTGAGTTCCCCTTCTTCGTGATCGACATCGCTGACATTGAGCATATACATTTCGAGAGAGTGCAGTTCGGAAATAAGAGTTTTGACATGGCCATCATCTTCAAGGTTAGTTTAATGATCTTAATCTCTGCCTTGTGAATTTTAAGGACTTCACAACTTTTAAGCGCATAAGTTCAGTGCCAATGGAGTACATCGAGGACATAAAGTCTTACTTTGACGAGATTGAGTTGACCTACTCCGAAGCTATTCCCTCCCTGAACTGGACCAATGTGCTTGCCTAGTTGAGAGAAGACTTCGAAGGATTCATAGAAGACGGCGGCTGGAGATTCCTGATTGAAGATGATGAGTCAGATGACGAGGAGCACGAAGACGAGGACGAAGAGTTCTCTGTCGATGAGGAAGGAGAAGAGGAGAGCAGTGAGAGTGACTCATAAAAATAATAGCAAAATTCATTCAGCCTTAGTTCAAGTGTATGTATGTTATGAGACTACTCGGATGACGACGATGATGACGATTCGAATAGCGAGTTTGATGATGAGGATGAACTTTCCGAGGAGGGACTCAGTTGGGACGAGCTAGACAAGCAAGCAGAGGAGGATGATAGACGTGCCGCAGCTAGGAGACAGGGCAGAGATCCACCCCCTCAACAGCCCAAGAGAAGAGGAGGACCTTAACACGGCAGGAGATGAATGAATGGATAACTAGTTAATTAAGTTAGTTAGCTTTGAGTTTGAAGAATATAGAATAATACTTAATTGATAGTATAAAGGATTTAACATAGATAATATCATAATACGTGAAAGTAAAGAAGTGGAATAATCGTATTAGTAAGTCTTAATTGAATAACGAGAATGATGCAATTTTAACTCTATCTCAACTAAGGTTGCTAAACACTTGAAACTTAATACAAACTACTCTCTCATTGATGATAGAGAGGTTTCTCATTCAGCTGCTGCGCCAGATTGGAAGAGAGGGTACTGAGCGAGCACATCGTCCCAAGACTTCAGACCATTAGCCAGCTGAGTGATGTTTGAGGCAAGATCTGCAATGGGTAGTCTGACTTGCTTCATGGTGTGGAGGTCTCTCATAGTCACTGAGTTCTGAGTGAGAGTATCGAAGTCGACAGTGATTGCGAAGGGAATACCACATTCGTCAGTACGGGCGTAACGCTTGCCGATGGTCTAGCCTGAGTCATCGATCTTAGAGGACACACCAGCCCTGGTCAAAGCAGACTCTATAATAAAAGTTAGGCTCCTTTCGGATTTAAAAAGCTCATTGATGAAACTTTAAACTACTTTTCAAATAGACAATCAACAATCCTGGGTATAAGCATTCAATCATTCACTCTAGCACTAGCTTAGGGATCTAGACCGGAGAAGTATTTTTCATAATCCTCCTTAGTGACCTCAGTCTGCATTTTGGCATGATAAGGAGATGCCTCTGCAGCTTCTAGCTCTGCCAATGTGGGTTGCTTGGTTTCGAGTGCTTAAGCAGGTGGCTTCTAGTTCTTAGCCTACTGGGCTGTATCCTTCTTGTTGTCAGTTGCGAATGTCTTGCCGTTGCTAAGGGATACTAGAGACTACTGCTGCTTGAAGGAGACTTAAGCAGAGGAAGTATGTAGGTGTTGAGAGTGGCGATGGACGGCCTTTAATAATTGTTTCATTTTATTTAAATACAGACTTTATAATTACGGACGCTATATTTTATAAACACAAGCTAAAGAGAGAAGAAATCAAGTTCTGCGCTCAAAGTGATAAGAGAGTGCAGGGGAAATTAAAATTTGAAATACAAATTAAAGAGCAAAGCCAACTATGAAAATGAGTTCTCAGCATTCTTCATTCAATCAAGCATTTTAAGAGAAGAGCATATTGAATTAAACAGGTGAGAGAGCCAATTAAAGTCTTTAGCTTTTGGGAGATGAGAACGTGAACTCTGAGAATACTCTATTCAATCACTTACAAAAACGAGCTGATGATTTGCAAATCTTAGTTGAGAGAAACTCGCCAGCTGCTCAAGCTCTCTATGACTACTCATCAATCATTCACGTAAGCAATTCTCTCCCCAGTTAGATAAATTTTCTATAGTGACAAAGCCAGGTAGAGATTGCTCAACCACTTTGATCAGCTTGAAAGCCTCCAGTCGCACTATCATTAAGTCCTCCAGCAAGCTAGCTCGCAAGCCTTCTCACTTCTCAATCCTCCAAACTTACTTCACTCTCGATCCAGAATCAAGAATTTCAAAAACTTGTTGCCAAGCAGGAGGAATACCTTGGCAAACTAATAGATAAAGTAAAGTCAAAGGACCAAGAGTTGCTCACTCTCAAAGATGACAACTGCAAGCTGCTATAGATAATAGAGGACTTGCAAACCTAAATCAAGAATCTCGCACTGGAGAAGAATAGCATATAGAGCTAGAGCAAGCAGTCGCAAGAGCAAATAGACAAGGAGGCGAAAGAGGCAGCGGCTAAGGTTTCTCAACTCACTAATGAGCTAGATAGAACGCGTACTGAGCTTGTGAATTCAAAAGACTAGAATAAGAAACTGGTTGAACTACTTCACAAGCTTGAAAAGAAGGTGAATGAGAAGGCGGAGAGAGAAGAACAGCTAGAGGAGGAATGTTTACAACTCAAAGAGCAACTTGGGCTGATGGCAAGCTAAGTAGAGAAGATAGAGGATAGCGTGGAGAGAAGAGTCAAAGAGCTGAGGGACAAAGATGATAGGATAAGAAGTCTGCAGAAGGAGTTAGAGAGACTTAGAAAATCTAAGGATCAGACTTTGCATAAGAGAGAACCTGAGCCTCAATTGGTATCTAATACAAATAGAGCAAGTTTGGAAAAGCGCTACGAGAAAAGAAGCCCATAAAAGCCAAGTAAAGTTGAAACCCCTCGCAATTTAGAAGAGAAGAAACGAAGTTAAGATGAAGTAAATGATAATCCATCTGAAGAAGATGAGGATATAGAGGATGACGAGGATGAAGATGAGTTGATAATGATGCAAGGGCAAAGCTTTTGGAACTAAAGAGAGACTTAAGTGATGATGAATAAGATATATAGAACACCAGTAGCAATTTAGAGGCGCATCTCTGATAGCGATTCAGATGAAAATGAAAGAAGTAGTAGCTAGAGAGAGTCTCTTGGAACGAGGAAATGATTAGATATTATACAAATACCTGTAAATTGAAAATATTCTATTTTTCAACATTAAAACAATCAATAATTATAAGGATAGAAATATTAAATTCAAAGCTCGAGTGAAACAAGCTATTTCTGATACTTTTAGTTACTTTGACTCCTTGTCTGATACTATGATTGTAAATTTTAAGAGCTCCTTGCTACTGAATCATAAGTCTGTGAAATGAATATGGCTTTCATCATTTCATTGAATTCGTTAAGTCTCATGGGTTGAAGAGGTTTCCATTTGCTCGAATTTCTGCTCTCGTCTTAGCCTCTATTCAATATACTTTTATCACCTACTAGTTTCTCAGTATTATTTTCTGTCTAAACTAATGATTAATCTTGCTTCTAAGAGTTATATCTCTCGCACTCTTCACTACTCTTAAAAATTGCAAGAAGCTTCTATTACTGTGTTTGTAGATCACCTTCCGTCATTTTTGCATTCTGGCTTGGCAAATGAATTTAAGCATTCAAGTCTTGTTAGTATGATGTAGTCTCATTAGGTTTTTGAGTTTATGTCATGCTTTCTTCAATCCTTATCTTAGAATTGTCCTTCTATACGATCAAAACATAGCATGAATTTTTTTCTAGAGTAGAGAGTGAGCCTAATAGATTTACTCGCTCTATATGCTGCTGCTCCTTTGGTTGAAGATGAAGTGCTGCATCTCTGAGGGTGTCTAAGCACCACCTGATAGAGACTAGACTTCAGGTAGAAGCATTTTGCTACTCGGTATTCTTTGACCTGACTTCGTTCCATTAAGATTTCTTATCTTGCTTGTCGTAGTATTCACACTCAACGGACTCACACTTCCAACTCCAAGACCTCCAGCACCTGCATTTCCGATTTACAGCTAGCCAGAATTTTAAACTTGATTACCCCACTCAGAATCAATCTCAGAGTATGAGTAGTTGAGATTGTTGCTCTCTGTTGCATTCATATGTGAGCTAGTTTGATTATAGTAGGCTTGAGTATGCCCAGTCTTTTGAGTTACATTTTGACTGGCATGAGGAGTAAGTTTGAATATACCTGAGCTGGACTCTTCAGTCATATTCAGTAGCCCTGAAGTATTGGGTGAAAGCTACTGATTTTGATTTTCTAGATTTTGAGAAAAGTTTCCAGCCTTCTCATTATTCAGGTTTGAATAGTCGGGCTGATCATAAGTATTTCCCTTTTAGAAAGATCCCAGCGACTCCATGTTGTTGTTCTCACTTTGTCTAGCAACTGAATTTCTCTAAAATGGGTTCAATCTGTTGTCTTAAGTGCTGCCTGAATAAAGAACCAAAGCTGAGGAGTTGCCAAAATTTTGAGTTCTATCTCTCAAGACACCTTAGTGGAAGTGCCGAGTTTCCTTTACAAAAGTGTTTCCAGTAGTTAAATTAAGACTTTCAAGGATGTTCTTCTAGTAGCTCTAATCAGTGGGCTTGATAGGTCTTGCATAACTTCCGCCCAGATCTTGCTTCAGAGAGCTCAGCAATTGAGCACTAATGTTACTCAAGCTATCATCATGAGGCTTTTAAATAGTTGAATCTCCAAAGAAACCGATTGCATGAGGCTCAAAGTTTAGTTCATGATTAGCAACTAGCTTCCGTATCTCCTCATCTCCAACGCCTGAACCTTCCATAAACCTTTTTAGGTCTTTGGTATTGCCAATTTGTAAGGAATCCTAATTCTTAGCTTGTATCTTCTTCCTTTGTAAAAATTCCTTTACCTTTTGCTAAATTAGGATTATCTTTTCCATGAAAGAGAGCTTTTTAATATTGGCTCTAATCACCATCGATCTTTGACTCTGCATACTTTAAATTGGAAGAGTACTTTAAGAGTCGCTATGTTTAATAATCTGAGAATGGAAAGACGAATTGGCACTAGATTTCCTCCCAGACTGTTGCGAGTGTTGGTACCCATATATCTAAGGGAAGCCTGCCGTGGAGCCTGTTCCATTCATATAATGATTCGCATATGATTAGTACTAAGCCATTTAGTTTTGAGCTGGCAAGCTGTGGTGATGGGTCGAGGGCTAATAGATGGGAGGTCTTTGAGCATAAGAGTTTGACTGAGATTTTTATTGCTGATTCAATTCATCAAGTCTAATAGTGTAATTAAAGTCATTCTCACTTTGCTATTAAAAAAAAGACTAAAGATAGGATTACAGTATTAACCTGAACCATTCGTTTGCTAACCAATAATCAGCTCATTTTAATTTCCATCTGTCTCAAGTGACTGATAATTTTCCTAAGTAGTAACATAAGCATTTTGCTAATGCTTTTCTCCTAGTTCTAAATCGAAAAGTCCCTTATCCTAACCTGATCTCTTATAGTTTTAGATGAAATTATTGACCTGTTTAGATTAGCCAGTGCTATTAAATTCTAGAGCTCTTTTCTGAGTATCCTTCATGAAAGTGTCTCCAGCCATTAGTTACTGTTCGTTTAACTTATCTTCTATAAATCGATCATTTGGGTCACAACTGCTATCAACATGGATATCATCTCTGATTGGAAGTACCATAAACTCATTCTATTGCTACAGCTTCTAGATCTAATCTAGCTTATTCTTTTGAAGCTTGAGTTAGGTATGAGGATCCATATTCTAGATTATGTTATTATTGCGTTGCTAATGACTTGATTTAGGTATGTTAGGTTATTGCTATAGTGAATTTTGAGATAATGGCTGAGGATTTTACTGTTTCTTTTTAATAGCCTTTGTAGGGCTGTATGCAGCATGAGAGTCGATTGAGGTGAATTAAGATCTTGTATGCATCGGAGGTTCTCCTAAATTAACAATAGACTGACATCCACTGATCTGATGAGAGTGCTAGTTAATGGTGATGAGATTATTCTGAGACTAGAAGTGGTGAGAGCTAGAAATATCTGAAGAGGGTGCGATGCCTGCTGCATGAAGGCTTCCATCTCTCACTGCTCTATCATAAAATTTCATGGCCTGAATACGATTAGAGATATCAGTTTCAGAGCTTCCTCTGATTATGACTTCAGAGCATTAACTTTTGAAATGATCGTAGTTGTGGTGGGAACTAGTTTGCTGCCCATTAGGATTATAAGGTGAAAGCAGATTGCTTGGCTAAGAGAAATGATGAGCACTTGCATTGTGCTGAAGGATCATATTTTAACCATGAATGAAGATTGGTGCAGGTATATTCTTTTTGTGTTGCCTATTTGTTGTGGCGATCGAGGCTTAATGCTGATGATTTTTTGCCTCTTCATCTAAGAGAGACTATAGTTCAAGCTACTCTTAACGAGACTAAAGGTTATTCTAGCTTTAGAAATGAGGATTCAGCAGATTTCCAGTTATAAAATCAAATAAGTGAATTGGATCGTGGGTTGTAGAAATAAGATGAAAACCCAATTCTTAATAATCTATGTGAGCAAGAGTCTAATGATGAAAGATCTCTAATTTGCTGATTGTGATTAACTCTAATATTGATTGGTGTTTAATATATAATTTAGAGATATAATTAAAACTCTAATGTTTAATTGGATTTCGCTCTAGAGATCAGTGATTAACCAATGGGGTGCAATAATTTAATTTAAACCTAATCTTTTCCTATTTAATATCTAAAAATTATCACCCCTTACTTTTTTCTTAAAGCCAGAGAATATTCTACTAGATGGTGATTTTTGCCTTTAAATTAAGCTTGATCTTATTTCTACAACCCACGATCCAATTCACTTATTTGATTTTAGTTGAGTTCTTTGAATTCAAGTTTGATATTCCCTCTGATCTGATCTATTTACCATAAATACAATAAAAGGAAAATTTAGGTCTATTAATTCGCAAGGATATTCTAGAAATCTACGTCACTTTTCTCCTCGAATGAGTCTTCTTTAGCCCTAGTTTAGCTCACAGTCTTCTGCTAGAGTTGAAACTTGCTTTGATCTAGGAACTAAATCTCTGATTTGCTAAATACTTAAGCATAGGTAATATTCATCTAAAGTAGATGACTGAAAAATCATAGCTATAGAAAATCTCGTAAGAGCAAATTAATTAAGCTATGATGCACTAACAGCTCAATGCGACTTCAGCTGTAAATTGGGACATGCATGCCACACTTAATAGGAGAGCACATATATTCAATCGAAAGGGCTGTGGGACGATGATGCTCAATTGGGACAACAACATTTGCCGACCGACGGGGTAACTTCTTTATACTTTTCAGGGTAACCAGAAGAGCGACCAACCATCCGACTAACAATGCGCGACCACCAACCAATAATCTCGAGCTAGCTAACTGCTATACACATACACCAACCGATCAAAC
>JAJKFJ010020887.1:0-22280 GCA_027382625.1 Tetmemena sp. SeJ-2015
TAATAATAAGCACTTTTTTCCTAACAGTATAATGCAACTACTATGTTTATCGAGCATAACATGTTTTATTAAGTGACTAAAATTTGCTTTAAAAAACCTATTTCTTGGATGTTTTTACTCTGAGTAGAAATTTTTAATCTTAAAAATTCTTATTTTTTTTGCTTTCCGGCCTTTTTTTAGCTTAATTAGCGATTTTTAAATTTAAATATTATAAAGTGGAAGGAGTATGTTAATTTCCGCCCCCCCTTCCCTTTCTTTTAATTCCAATGATGTAAAACTACAAATATTATTTACTAACAATTTAATCTTGGATTTCAAATTATTGCAAACCATTTAAAATCCACCCCCGTCATAATTTGTCTTATATCTTCAAATACAACGAAATTATACAATAAAATTTTTGGCCCATTGAATGAAGAAAAGTAAAAAGGTTTCATGCTATTTACCTAATCATAATTTAAAATTCTATAGTAACGTGATAGAGCCATACTATTTTATAAAAGCGTTTTATTAAATACCTAGGGTTCTAATATTGATTAACTTTGGATTCTTAAATAATAATTTAAGTAATAAAATAAAAATATCTATCTTAAAATTGATTGCCTTATCCCAATTGGATGGAGATCGGTACTATGCAACTATTGTTGATAGTTTCATCCTATTCTTTCTATGGATTTATATCAATCTATAAATACGATGGTAGCATTTATATTTTTAAAAAAAAATCTCACTGAAAATTAGCAGAAATTGAAACTCATACTTATAAAATTATTTTTGTCGTCTTATTCATTTTTTTATATTTATAAAAAGCTAGAATTATTATATGCCCAAATGCTTATAAATATTCAGGGTCTGAATTAAGAAAAAAATCCTAGAAAACTGAGAAAACATTTTGAGATGTTTAGGTGACATTTTATAATTTTTATTTCAAGTAAAATTTTTCAAAGTTCAACTTTTTTTTTTTAAAAATCTAAATTTCCACATCTAATAACTAGAAAACAGATATTTTCGTTTCTGTAGCTCAATAGATCAATGTAGGATATTAGCATTACAGCATTTCATTTTGGCTTGAAATCTATCCTAAAAATTCAAGTCCTGTTATTTAGTTAAGTTCATTTAAATTCGTATATACTGAATATTTTTTCATAATTTTGAGAATGATAAATTTTAATCAACTATAAAGTTATGAAATTTAACTGCCAACTAGTGAGTATAACTTTATAGAACTATCTTTTATTGATGTCAATGATTGAGATCTTTTTAAACATAGCAATGTTTTTCTTTTCTTGCACCTACACTACTCTGTGTTTCAATCTCAATTTCTCTCTAAGTTTTGTGTTCTTCTTGAAATAGCTATAGGTTTCATGAATCTTATCTTTGGAGTTTTATGATAAGTGTAGACTTCTTTGTTTCTTTATAAATAAGGATATCGTGTAAAGTGAGTCTAATTTAACTTTACACTTTAGTTTAAGATTGCCTTTGGCTATGGCCTATATTTGATGTAGTGACTGAGTGGTAGTTAATTGAAAGCAATGATTCTAATTTAAGAAAAGTATGAATTGGATGTTTTTAATTTTATCAAAAAGTATGAATAGGACAATTTTAATTTAACAATCACTAAAACACTCACTGAGGCTAATTTATGATCATATTTCAAATTTGTGTCTGTTTGTGACTGTTTTCGCAAAGTGACACAATTCGACACTCATTTCCATAATGCAGCTATATTGAAATTCTATCGTCTAATTGTACTCCTTATCACTAAAATAACTCTTATCAACTAAATCGCAGATAGTATATAGAAAGCGCTTATTAAATTAGGAAAACTAAAATTCCTACTAGAAAAAACTATCAAAGAAAAAGAAAACTAAAAGTTTAAAGCTAAGTGACACTAACATAGACAACTACTTGGGATCTTAAATTAGATTTAAAACAACAAAGACATTGCTACTTTTTTCAATACTGATAACAAAATCCAAATTTGAAAATGGCCTTACAATAATCTTTTGACACTTGATATCACAAAAAATATTGTATTGATCCACTTTCAACTTATTGAGGAGTCAAGCTTGTCTACTTTAATGAATTGTTGTAGAATGGAAATCATTTAGAAGGAAGAAATATCAGACAAAGAAAAAAAGATATTTATAGGTATAATAAGAATGAGAATGAATAACTCCAGATCCATACTATAAAACTACTCTCAGAGATCTCAATTATTTATGACAAGACTATTTACAAAGCATTATCGTAGATTTGCTCAAGTGTTATAAAGTGAGAGAGAAAAATAAAAATGCTGGATATGAATTTGAAAAGAAGTCATTGAGCATAGATGAATCAGTGGCTGGTATTTACTGGTTTATGACTTAACAAATAAGCTTTATTAATTCAAAGGAGGAGAACAAGTAGTATATCGAGTTAATAAATTTATCATTAAAGTGATTCTCAAATTCTGAATGAAATTATCAGATTGTTATCAATGCACTTCTCTCTCTCTTTCTCTTTCTTTTGTTTTTCCTCTTTTATAAATTGTTAACAAAATTTACCTTTTTATTTTAAAATTTAGCATTGCAAAGTAAACTTTATATTACAATTCTAAACAGTCTTATAGTTTTTATTACTTCAGCATCACATTAGAGTAAACTCCTATTCAGTCGGGAATATATATTGACACTTCCAGTGCTAGTGTTTACTTTGTCGTCAATACTATTAAATATATTAAACAAAAAATTATTTCAATTTAAAAACCCCATTTTTTAATTCAAAAAATTTAATCATAAAAAATTTTTAATACAAATTATTTTAAAAAATTACGTTTTCTACAAATATTCTTAAAACCTCGCATAGCTCATTTTTAGCAAGAGATTAGATTTTTCCACTGATGGTTCTTTATACGCAATATTTTCGATGCTTCATATCTAAAAAACCCTTTTAAAAATTTATAAAAATTTTTTTTTTAAATTTTTAAGGGGGGAGGAAATTTTATTTTTTTATTTTAACTGTGAAAAAGATTAAAAAGCAGGGGATTAAACTCTTCCCAAATTCTTCTTTTACAAATTTTGGTAATATTTAAATTTTTTATTTTGGGGGAAAACTTGAAACCATATTTTTAATGAACGTATTAAAACAATTTTTTTTTAAATATCACCCAAGGAAATTTAATTATTAAACTCCATTTAATTTAAATTTTTATAAAAAAAAAACTTTTTAAATATTTAAATTAAAACTTTTTAGGGGCCATTTTTCCCAAAATTTTAAAGTGAAAGGAGAGATTTTCAAAGGGGGATTTTTCTAAAAAAAGGGCCTAAAAATTTCCTTTTCGGGGAAGGGCGGGGGGTTTTTTAATATTAATGAATTCTAAAACAACCTCTAACCCTCCACTTGTGAAAAATTTGGGGCGGGTTTAAATTTTTTAAAATTCTGAGACACTATAAAAAATTGAAAAAATAAAAAAAATTTTATCAAAATTCAAATTTTATTTTAAATTAATTTTTATTTTGGATAGAAAAAAATAGAATTTATTTTGGAAATTTTTTCAAAGATAAAAAAAATTAAATATCTAAGTTTAAAAGAGAATTAAATAAAAAATTTTTCAAATTCTTAAAAAAAAAATTTTAAAATTAATTTGGAAAAAAAATTGCAATTTTAATCTTTTAAATTTTTTCTAAAAAAAAATTTTTTTTTTTCGAGAAAAATAAAATTTTAAAAAATTGGAATTAAAAAAGATTTTAATTTTTTTTTACCTAACCCCTCATTTTTTTTGTTTTTCTTTAAATTTAAAAAAGGGCCATTGGTTTAAAATTTTTAAATTTTAAAAAAATTAAAAAAAATTAAAATTAAAATTAAAAATAAGAAAAAATTGGTTTTTAAACAGTTTTAAAATTTTTAAAAAAGGGAATTTCCAAATTAAAATTAAAAAAAGGAGTTTTCCCAAAAAAAAACTTTAAAATTGGGTTTTAAAAAAAATTTTTTTGTTTTTTTTCTTTAAAGCAAAATAAAATATACTCAAATAGCAATAATTTCATTATTGACTTTAATTTAATTTATAAAATTTAAAATTTCCTGAGATGAGTGCTCCATTAAAAAAATTTGTAATAATTTAAACTCTTATTTTGTTAAAATAGCATCAAATTGTATAAAACAAATGAAATCTGGGACACATAACAGCTGTAACCTCTAAAATCCATTTAATTTTATTATCTACTTCATATATTTGTATATTATTTTTCTTCCTATTGAAAAAAAAATATTTTAATAGATCTATAAATTATTTTTAAAAATGCTAAATAAATAAGGTGTATAGTATTTTAAAGAGAATCTGTTTTAATTGAATCAATATAAGCCAGAGTAGAATGCAAAGAGCAGAGCGATAAGAAAAATGGTATATCATAGTAAATCAAATTCAATAGTAGCCTGCTTCGATGACCCAAGCAATCCTTTAAAATAATTAAATTAGAAATTTTATTAAGAATAATTTCTGTATTTATATTGCATATTAAAAGAATAAACTCTCTGAAAATATTTTTTTAAAAAATGTGACAGCCATTTATATACATAATAATATAAATTAGAGACTGAGCTTATTTATTATGACGAAATTTTAATTATAAAATAATTTGTTATCGCAATTAAATAAAGTGTTGGCTGAGCTGTTTGAAGAGTTAGCTTTGATTGACTATAATTTCTTCTTTTATAATTTAATATTCAATCGCTAATCTAAAGTGATCCACTCAGCCTGTATTATTCATAAAATTCTTCGCATGCTAATTCAACAGCAATTGATTTTAAGACAGTTATTTATATTTTTTACAGCCTTTATTATTACTTATAGGTAAAAATAATTCTTCATAGTCAATGCCAGGGCTGTTGATATCTTACTAGGATGATTCAAATTTGTAATTAAAAATATAACTTAAATTAAACTTTTTTTTAAATTATGATTAAATAAACCTAACTTTAAAATATTTATTCTTAAATTTAATTTGTAAGAAACTTTTTACTAAATTAAGTCTATTTGGAGAGCAATCTATTCTTCTAGACCATAATTATAAATCATAGCATTAAGCTTTTGGGGGGGCCTTTCCTCGTCATCACTTTTTTTATGAAAGTATGGAATATTATGATCTAGCCTAAAATTAGCCAAAAACACCAATTTCTAAGTCCAATTTTAAATTCGAAGGGTCTATCCAGGCCAAATTTTTAATTTAGAAAAGTTGGATTCATTTTTCAAAAATAAACTCTAGATTCAATCTTTCAGAAGATTTTATTTAAAACTAGCTGCATTTTATATAAAACTTATAGAAATAAATGGAAAAAAAGTTGTAATAGACATATTTAGATTTTTAAAAAAATTTTTTTTTTAAATTTAAATAAAAATAAATTAAATTTTTTAAAAAAATCTTAAAAATGCTTTTAAAAAATTTTTTTTTAAATTTTTAATTTTTTATTTTCCCTTTTTAAATTTAAAATTTTCCCAAAAAAATTTAAAATTTAATTTTTAAAAAAAATTAAATTTTTAAAATTTAAAAAATTTGGGCCCTTCGAATTTAAATTTGGACTTAGAAATTGGTGTTTTTGGCTAATTTTTGGCTAGATAAAAATTTTTCCCTATTTTTATAAAAAAAGTGGGTGAAGAGGAAAGGCCCCCCCAAATTTTTTTCATTTTAAAAAATTTTTTCTAGGAAAATAACCTCCAAAAGGGGTTTAATTTAAAAAAAAAATTTCAAAAATTTTTTAAAATTTTTAAAAAAAATTTTTTTTTAAAATTAAAAATTTTTTTTTAAAAATTTAATTTAAAAAAAAGTTTAATTTAAAAATTATTTTTTAAAAACAAATTTAATTTTCCTTTTTTTAAATATAAATTCATTTTTAAAATTTTTTTAAACCTTTTTTAAGTTAAAAAATAAACGTTCCAACTTATTTTTGTCTTGATCTCCAATATATTTGATATAATTACTGAATTTAATTAAATTGGAATGAATATTGATTTTATTTGTTTAAAAATTGATTAAGGTTAATATGACTCAGGTACTGATAATGTTAATATGTATTGGGCCAATTCCTCAATATTTAATTAAAAAAATAGTAATTAATTTTTTATTATTAAATATAGAAATTAATATTGATTTGGTTCAATTTAAATTTTAATTAATTAGGTACTGAGATTTAAATATATTATGAAGTGATTTTATTAAAAATTATAAGCATATAAAAATTATTAATTTGAAATGCTATTAGAATTTGATTGCTATTATAAAATTAAGGAACTGTTGTTAATAAAACTGAATCCATTATCTGCTTTTTTAATGAATTAGTATAGTTAAATTTTCCCAAAGCAGATTAAAAAGCTCAGGATAATAACACATAATTGAATCGTAATTATTCATATTATTGTAGATAAATATTAAAATGCTCTATTATGTATATTGATTCGAAATAAAATTTATCTCATTTTCCTTACAATTTTATCTAAGTAATAAACAAAATTACCAATCTACATTTTCAATCTTTAAATTATTTGATTCCAAACAACGATCTTAGCTTTAAATTTGTCTATTATCATAATCTTAGGAAATTAATATCAATAAAGAAATTCTTATTTATAGCTATTTCTCATAAATTAAGAGAATTAAAATACAACTAAAATACAAGGTGTTTAATATAGAATTATATAATAAATAAGAGAATATTGAATAAGTATTTATATAAATTATAAGATGAATATGAATGAATAATTAGCTATTTAAAATAAAGAGAAATACAACTGAAGTAAATTACAGGGTGGAATTTAATTGAGATCATTAATTAATTAGAAAGCATAAATAAGATAATAATCTAACGAAATCTAAATCAAATTCTAGAGATGATTCAATCAAGTAGGGGCTAGGTCTTAATATTTCTGAGAGCATGATTTGAAGTAAGACAATTAGTAAAAAGTTTAAGACTATTTTTATCAATAATCACATGTTTTTAGCCAATCAGAAATATACTCTCAATCACGAACTCATAGATTAATGAGTAAAGTCTACTAAAGCAAATATAGAACTCTAAAGGCATATTGTTTTCCCTAAACGCATTCTAAAAACTACACTAAAAAATATGAAATTTACTCTCAGTTGTATTCCTACTAGTAATTAAAAATTCTCATCTTTTTCAGTTGTATTTCTCTTTATTTAAAATCGCTGATTATGCATTAATATTCACCTTATTTTCCCATCATTTTAGGGGTAGGAATTTTTAATTTAAAAAAAAATATAACTTTAAAAATTTAAAATTTTAGAATTTTAAAAAATTAATTCTTATATTTAAAATTTTATATTTAATATAATAAAATTTTCAATAAATAAAAATAAATCCCTTTTTTATTCAAGTTTAATTTATTATAAAATATATCACTATTTTAAAAAAAATTTTATAAAATTTATAATTCCTTTTAAATTTTCAATAGAATTTATAATTTTAAGATTTTACCTTACGTTAAAAATAAAATATTTTTTTAAATTATATCCCAAATTAACATCTATAAGCAATTACAAAATGCAAACATTTTATACTATAATATATTAGCAATAAAAAATTATGGGACAAATTTTAAAAAATTTCTTACTTCAAAAAAAAGAGAGAGTGAAATTGTAAACTTTTATTTCCTCTTTTTTGGGAAATCTCTTTTATAAGATTTAAATTTAACCAAAAAATCTGAAGGAGAATTATAATGAAAATTAAAAATTAAATATAAAAATTCTTTATAATATTTAATTAAAATTATTTTTGTTTAAATTTTTTTAATTTTTTATTTGGAAAAATTTTTTTTTTAAGAAATTTAAATTTGCAAAGTTAGTTAGGAAGAAAAATTTTTTATAATTGAATATTTTTTCATAATTTTGAGAATGATAAATTTTAATCAACTATAAAAATTATGAAATTTAACTCCAACTTTGGGTATAAATTATAGAACTATCTTTTATTATGTCAATGATTAGACTTTTTAAACATAGCAAAAGTTTTTTTTTTCTTGCACCACACTACTTGTGTTTCAATCTCAATTTTTTCTCTAATTTTTTTTCTTCTTGAAAAGTATAGGTTTTATGAATCATCTTTTGGATTTTATGATAAATGTAGACCCTTTTTTCTTTTTAAAAAAAATATCGGTAAAGTGAGTCTAATTTAAATTTTCACTTTAGTTTAAGATTGCCTTTGGCTATGGGCCAATTTGATGTATACTGAGTATAGTTAATTGAAACAAGATTCTAATTTTAAAAAAATATGAATTGGATGTTTTTAATTTTACAAAAAGTAGAATAGGACAATTTTTAAATTTAACAATCACTAAAACACTCACTGAGGCTAATTTATGATCATATTTCAAATTTGTGTCTGTTTGTGACTGTTTTCGCAAAGTGACACAATTCGACACTCATTTCCATAATGCAGCTATATTGAAATTCTATCGTCTAATTGTACTCCTTATCACTAAAATAACTCTTATCAACTAAATCGCAGATAGTATATAGAAAGCGCTTATTAAATTAGGAAAACTAAAATTCCTACTAGAAAAAACTATCAAAGAAAAAGAAAACTAAAAGTTTAAAGCTAAGTGACACTAACATAGACAACTACTTGGGATCTTAAATTAGATTTAAAACAACAAAGACATTACTACTTCTTTCAATATTTATAAAAAATCCAAATTTGTAAAGAGCCCTACAATAAACTTTTGACACTTGATATCACAAAAATATTGTATTGATCCACTTTCAACTTATTGAGGAGTCAAGCTTGTCTACTTTAATGAATTGTTGTAGAATGGAAATCATTTAGAAGGAAGAAATATCAGACAAAGAAAAAAAGATATTTATAGGTATAATAAGAATGAGAATGAATAACTCCAGATCCATACTATAAAACTACTCTCAGAGATCTCAATTATTTATGACAAGACTATTTACAAAGCATTATCGTAGATTTGCTCAAGTGTTATAAAGTGAGAGAGAAAAATAAAAATGCTGGATATGAATTTGAAAAGAAGTCATTGAGCATAGATGAATTAGAGGCTGGTATTTTCTTGTTTATGACTTAACAAATAAGCTTTATTAATTCAAACGATGAGAACAAGTAGTATATCGAGTTAATAAATTGATCATTAAAGTTATTCTCAAATTCTCAATGAAATTATCAGAATGTAATTATAATTTTCAACTAAATATATTCTATAATTATATTATGTAAACGTATAGGCAGATTTTACCTCCTCCCCGAGTAACATTAACTATGTTTATTTGTTTTATGTTGCTATGAGCTACAAAAACAATGAGTTTGACTATTTAGGAGGATTTTATGATGGTGATAACAAAAGAGCTTTTATTTTTGGCTATAAAAATAGAAAACAACAATGTACTGACTATCCCAGAAGAACTGAGTTAGATATCTAGGATGAAATGTATTTTAATTATAAATTAAAAGACTTTAAAAATATGTTTTTCTTCTTAGATTTTCTGGTCAAATTATTTGTTATTTGAAATTTTTTTTATAATAAATCTTGCTTTATACTTATTTCTATAAAATCAAATTTTAATTATTTAGTAAGCATTCTCACTAAATTTATGTAATAAGAAAAAAAAATAAAGAGATAATACTGCGAAAATATGGTCAATCTTTAACTCAATATAATTGAATAGTTATCTTTTAAAAAAATTTAAATTTCTATTTTAATTAACTTTATTTAATAATTCAAATTAATGTTTACATTAAGGCTTATTTAAATCATATCATAATTAAAGTAATTATTAGTTAATCTTTTAACAAATTAAATTCTAATTTAATAAATCTTAATGTATATTCAAATTAACTTTTAAATTAAATTTGGGTGCTATTTAATCATAATCAGTAGTCTTAAAATGTATTAGACTATATTTCTTATTTATAACCTAGCTCACAACTTTAACAATAGTTAAATTTATTGTTTAACATAAATGATATATCTAATCACTTTTAAATTTAAGTGTAATAAATGGATTTGGCTGTTTTGTGGATTATAAATATAGTTATTTCTTTTTTTAAAATTGACGCTAAAATCTTTGTAACTAAGGTGAGCTTATTTATTGCTTTAACTTCAATACTAGTATCTAATCCGAAATTTGAGAGAGTAATGACAATGGATGGGCTGATTCCTGCTGGTATAAATAAGGATCTCTTCGTAGAGGACCCTGACTTTGAGATATTAGTAGATGCTTGTGTTCTTCAAAAATGCTATGACTTAAAAGCAATCAATTATACATTCTATATAAGGAACTCAGACTAGTCTTAATAGTGGAGCAAAAATGTTCTTGTGACTGCAAACAAAAATAACTAGTTTCTTCTCACCTTGATTAATTTATTTATATTGAAGGTAAGAAGTTATGCCTCTAAATTATAGCATTAAGTATTCTTCTTGCTTAATGATGATTTTTAATAGAGAACTGAGATTGAGGAGAAATTTTCATTAAAACCTAGTTTTAGGATATAATCTAATCCCGTTTTATATCTTGACAAAATCAGATGGGTATATGGCTTTTAAAAGTAGATAGACTTCTAATTAAAAAGCTGCTCAGAGTCTTACTTATAAAACTACGATTTCATTGATTAAGGCAGCACAAGTTATCAAATTCAAATCGCTTTGAACTTATTTTTAAGTTTGACTTATATGATAGGAAAACCTAATTTGGACATCCAAGTTTTATTATTGTTAAGTAGCTACCAGAAAGAGCAGTCCTAATTGTTTAATTTTATTTTGTGGATCTACTACTATCTAGATCAGTCTAAACCTATTTTAAATTTTTTAAAGAAGCTTATTTGTAAAATATTATTCATATTTTTTATGTCCTAAAATAAATTTAACAATAAATTAAAAAAATAATTAAGCTGAGTGCCTCGCTAAGCGATGATAACATATTACCTAGTTGCTTTAGTTTAATATAAAACTCTATGAATCTCAGAGTATCTTCAAGCAAGCCCTCCGATGCAGGTGTGTATGATATCACACTAAACTTTATCTACTTGCTCGACAAAAAGAATATTTATATAAATTTATTCACTTATTATCTTGTCAAAGAAAGGAACTACTGTGCTCTTCAAGCAAATCAATTTAAACTTCGTGATAATTAAAGATCCATATGATTATCCTCCCTAGTTTACTACAACTGTTCAAAATGTATAGATCCAGGCTGGCACTTCCTTAAAAATCAATTTGCCAAAAATCTATGATAAAGAGCAAGATGAATGCGAAATATTCAATCTTATATAATTTAAATTTGGAATTAAAATATTTTTTATTTCGATTTACTCACTTAAAGCTAATGATAATTTAAATAGTAGTTAAAACAGTAGGAGTTTCTGATATTATAAGTTTAGATTTATTTTTAGATGGGAAAGCAGTGATGAATATAAAGGCTGATCTTGGAACAGAGGGTTTTATCTATCGGATCTAGCTCTAAGTTTAAGAAGTGAAAGATAAAACCAAATTTGATACTACTTCATTTTAGATTATCGTAGCAACTCCAATTGAAAAGCAGATCATCGGGTCAGGTTTCAATTCTGAGATATCAAAGAAAAAAATATAAAGTCTTTAGTTCCTCTTATTTAAAGTGTAGACTTAGGATCCATTTTCAATTATCAGTCTAATTCTTGGACATCAAATAAAGATTTGATATTTACTGGAACAAAATTAAATTTCATAATTTGGGAAATTCTCACATTTTTTCCTCTAATTACTGATAATTAATTAGTTTAAATGAAAATACGGGGGGGACGGAAGTGCACACCTCCCTAAATATGAACAAAATCCCAATAAAAGTGTCCAATATAGTGTCAAAATCAGCTAAAAATGCCAAAAAATAAGTAATTTTGGCTTTTAAAATTTCAAGTAGGGTCATTTTAATGAATTAGTTTATTCAATGGAAGTATCTAATTAATTTATTTATTGAATATAATATTGATGGTGATTGATGTTAAGATTATGTTTTATTCCCCAAAAACAACTAAGTATCATTTCATTACTTTATATTAAGCTTATTTTAAAGAGGTCATCTGTTCTATAGTGAGTCCCCAGATAGCTGGATAATTTGAGAACTTATTTAAACCATGAATTTTTATGATTATTCTTAGACATTTGTACATATAATTGTAAGATCCTCTAAAGAATGTGAGTGTTATCAATTGAATTTGCAGTAGTGGATTTTATGTAATTGCAGATTAGTGATCTTGGCTTTTATATTAAACTTGTAAAATTCTTCTTTAAATATATTCAAGTTAAGATTTCAAAAAATTTTGATAAAACAACCAAATCACATATTAAAAAACTGAAGGGCGAATCATAATTAATATATGCAAGCTCTATTATCTTCATAAGACTTTATAGTTCATGAGTAAAATAGAGCTCGTAATAATATTTTAAGGTTCATTTCATAAAATTTGAAATCATAAATTTTGACCCTTATGGAAATTTTGAAAGCTAAAAATTCTTAATTTTTTGGCATTTTTAGACGATTTTGGCCTAAATGGAAGATTTTTCATAAATTTTGATCATAAAAAGTAGGGGGTGTGCACTTCCGTCCCCCCCCCGAAAATACATTTTTAGAACTCCAAAGAATGCAAGTGGTTACTTAGACGCGAGAATAGTATCTATATCATCATCTAGTGAGGCTACTATCCTTTTTAGTGATATCATGAAACTTTCTGGCGATATATATGGCGTTTTCAATAACAGTTTAGTCATTTCGTTTTAACAACTTTCTAAAATTTATCTTGCAAATTACACAATTATCTCATTCAAATATATAGAGAGGAATATTAATTTTTCATTTTATAAATTCAAAGGGCAGATTATGAAACTTTAGCTTAGTTTTCCATTAAAAGAGAAATACATATCAGCAAAATTAAATTTTTAATATAATAAGTGGACAAGATAAAAATAAACTTCGTTATGAATCTACTCTACTCAAATCAAAAGCAGGACAAATATCTTAAGAAATTCTATGAAATAGAATATTCCGTGCCTCCAGCAGCTCAAATAGAGTAAAAAATTCTTATTTAATCCATAATAGATAGCTATGATGTTTCTGAGATGCTTGGAACTATTTTCTAAGCCACATTTAAATATATAAAATTTATACTTTAAAATTAGCTGCTATATTGGGTCAAAATGTTATCACAAACTTTTTAATGTAAGATCTACTGTGATTCATTTTTATAGTGGTTTTATTCTGTAGGCTTTGATAAACTCATTCGAGAGTTTTTAGTTCATTAGTCACCTACCACTGATTTCAATTATCCTGCCTGCAAACAACCTCTACTTCTTTAGCTTTATCAATGATATAGCTACTCTCAATCTCATTCCAGTGAATGATCTTAATAACTTCTTATTCGATTTCGATGAAGTATAGGACTCTTCTTACAATTCTTTCTACGATTTCATGAACTATAACTCTCTAAATGCAGTCAAAAATTTAGGCCTTATCTTTTACATTAGTATATTATATGTTTAGCTAATCATTCATAGATATAAATGTATTATTTTATGATTAATTAATTTATTATTCTTGTTATCACTAGATGTAATACGATTGAAACAAACATAATAATCGGTTTTTAAATTGATTATTTTTATTTCCCTCAATATTTTTATTTATTATTTATTTATTATATTTATTTTTATTCTTTAAAATATAATTTTACAAATCTTGTAATGTAGGATATTTTTACAATTAAATCCTATAGGACGATATTGAAAAAGTTTTAAGATGCCATTATTTTCAACTCTATTCTCACTTTAGTTTAAGAAAATTATCTGGAGATCGTTATTTGCTCACTGATAAAATAATTAATTTTAGTTTGAAGATAGCCGTCTAAAATGTAAAGTTTGATTATTGCTTAATCTTGATAATAGGTGAATTTAAATAAAAATTTTCAAAGCACTGGAGATATAATGAGCTTCATCGTTTGTATATTTTTCCTTCCAGTTACATAATGCCTGCCGTTTTTTTCTTTCTGGATAATCAAGATTTATATAATTTTCTCAATTATTTTTATGTAAGAAGTAAGCTTAATTGAAGTAACAAAGCACTATAAAATTGGAAAAGCGACAAATTATGAGCAACCTCAGCTTAAAATGGTTTCTTATGAAATTTCGAGATATATCTTAAGAAATAAACTCAAAAAGTTAGCTAGCTTCTATGTTTTACCCTATCAAAGTTATGAGGAAGCTTCTTTATTGCTTGTGCTTAGTTTTATTGACTAAGAAAGCTTCTATTCAATTGCTCTGCTTGATACTGGTCAACATTATGTACACTAATTATATAATCGGTATCAAGCCTCACTTAGATTTTTTAGATTTATAATTAGAAAGTAGTGAAAACACTGTAGAGTTTGTGAATGAGATTTTGATATCGCTGATAACATATTGCATGTTTCCCTATTCAGAAGGCTTTTGAAGTTGATGAAAATAATAAAATGAAGATAACCGCATTCTCTTTGGATATGTCCCGTCTGCTTCACATTGATTTACTTTCTATTTAACATGGCTGTTCTCTTCTCTCAGTTAATCTATTTAAAAATGATAAACATATCTCACTTTTAATAGAGATAAAATTTGAAAAAGCAGCTTTTTTCGTATGATGAATAAAAATTATTTAAGATTTAAAGGTAGAATGAACTTTAATTTTCTAAATTGGCGATTACATTATATTTCATATTTATGCTTGATCTTTTTTTCCCAGAATAAAGAATGCTTAAGTTTAAAATTGTAAAATTTTTTCCCTCCTCCTAATTTATTTTTAAGAAGATTTGAGACTTTAAAAAGTTCTTTATAAAATGCTTTGATTTTAGACTTACCTTTAATTTTCTAATGAGCAATAAATGCAATAAAGATTATCAACATATTTAAATACATATTAACTATATTTAAATTTCAAAGAACCTCATAATCTATTAAATTTATTATAAATTAAATAAATTTTGAAAAGTTTTTGACTTGGCTGAAGAGATTCTGCTAATAAAGAATAAAACCATTTGCTTTAAAGTAATTACACAAATTTACTTATCTCAAAAAGAATTCATTAGATAAATCCAAAGAAGCTGGACTAAATAAAGTTAAAGCGCAAAAAGTCATAGAAATAACATAGTTAAAATTTACATTAAAAACCCACTACTCTTATCTAAAAATATGAATTATTTTTAATCTTATTTTGTCCATAAATAATGTGGCTATTATTAAAGATGTTAAGGCGATATAAAATGCAAAGAAATATAGGTGCAAATTTTATAATATGTAATTAAAGAATTAAAAGCTTAAAATTAGAAAGGGAAATATTCTTTTTGATGATAACAGTTTTGAATAATATAAATATTATATGTTGATTTTATCCCTTTTTTAACTTTTAAAAAAAAAAAAAAAAAAACTTTCCAAAGCTAAAAAAGTGAAGTTATAAATTTAATGATTAATTCCTGACTAAGGATTACGAATAAACTGACGTGGATGCTTAACTTAATAGAGAGACCTCTTCTGAAGTTTAATTCATTTATTGGATGAATCAATTTTAATTCGGATGATACGAATTTGATAATTTTTTGGAAATATGTATAGTATTATGTTTTTTTAACTTCGGAGGAATTTTTATTATATTTTGATATTAAGCATTTTATTAAGACTGATAACCATAATAAACACTTATTAAGAGGAGGTTTTAAACACCATAAATAAGAATAAATTTCCTATAAGAAATTTCTCTCGCCCTGTTTTTAGAATTAAAGCGCATAATATAATTATAAGCCTATAATAAATTCAATTATAGCTGGGAATTGAATAAAAAAAGAGAATTAAGTTAGATATTAAATTAAAATAGAAGAGATGAGTGGCAGTTGAAGTATTTCCAATTTAAATAATAATTAGACCATTCGATTTCCAGCATCAAATTCTAAGAAATTTTTATTCCTTGTTTTAAAAAGGGGATCAAGATTAACTCAAATTTAAGAAATATGATTGATAAAGATATAAATAAACCTTTTTCTCTAATAAAATATTATGAAGCCATTAATTTTAAGTTTAGCTTGAAATTTAAATCCTAAAATATGTATTTTTAATCCAATGGTTTTAAATTTAAAATCCCCATATTGGAAGAGAAGAATATAATAATTCTTATGAAAAATTAAAGGGGGGAATTTAACATAATTAAAGAAAATTTTTTTGGAATTTTTTCCAAAACCAAAAATAAGGTTAAAAAAAAAAACCCAAACTTAATTTAAATTTAAAAAAATTTGTAAGATTTAGGGTTTGAAGACACAAAGGCAAAAGAATTCATAGGAGAATTAAGTTATATAATGGTGAAACAGAACGAATATAACTAATTGATTGGAAAATGCCATTCAAAATATCGTTCAGCAGTAATGAGCTGCAATATATAAACGAACTTTTATTTGAACATGCCAATTCACTAATTGTATCCATCCCATAATATAATTTGAAATATTTATTGATGCAAAAATTTATTTTATTACCAAAAACTACGAAAAGTATTATAATTTCAAGTTGATTACAGGTTGAATGATATGAATGATAATTTCCCTCAATAATTTCAATTTGAGAATGCGTTCAATTTTTAAAATTAAAAACCATTCTAGAAAACTCATTATCAAACTAATGATAAGAACCTATTTGAAAAAGTAGTAGCAGATTAAAAGAAGATAAAATTTGTTTAAGATATGTCAAAAGGATTGCATTTAAATTCAAAATCATTATCTATTATTAAAATTTGTATAGCTTTGTTTTAGGATAAAAAGTACCGAACTTTGAAGGGAACTTAGAAAATTAAAGGGATCTTAGTTTGGACTAGTGCTTGCATTTATAGTAGAGAATTTAATCGATATCGATGGATTTTATTATATAAAAATAACTGGTTCATTTCTTGAAGAGTACTTTATATATATTATTAAAAATTAAAATTTGACTTTTCTTGTAAAAATCTACTAGAAATTGCAAGGCTTTCCAATTTTTAGCGAATTAAGTCTTATGAGAGAGCGCTTAAAAATGTAATATAAAGTTTTCATATAAATTGATAATATGCTAAATGAAACAGAACTATTTTTCATTTTAAATATATTATGTTATAACTTCCCAGCTATAATTGACAGATTATATTAAAGTAAAGAAACATCTAAGTCTTTAAGTCTTACTCAAGAGCTAGTTTAATTTACCACAATCAAGGCAAAAAAACATCCCACCAAAAAGATTAAAAAATCAGAAGATTTCAAAGAGCAAGTAGAAAAAGAACCTAAAATTTAAAATCAAGAGAAATCTATTTATTCAGAAGAAAAAAATCTGAAGTAGCTAGAATTATCAGAATAGAGTCTTTAAAAATAATCATTTATGAATTTGCAGGAGGCTTATAGCATTTACAAAAAGAATTATAAAAATAAACAAAGATTTAAAGAATTTTAATTTTAGAAAAGATTTTTGAAATAATTATTTGAATTTTTTGTTATTTAAGGACAAAATTAAGAATAAAAAACTTTAGATGAGGAGAATTATTTTTTAATAAACCTTAGTATTAGATATAATAGCTGAGAATATAATTAAAGAAAAATAAATTAGCAATTAAATTCAAACTGAAGAAATGAATGTCATTTGAAGCATGGCGAATTTAAATAATTATTTCACTATTTGATAGAGCATAAAATTTAAGAATTTTATAGAACTGCGACTTTTTTTAAGGTTCTATCAGTTCAGTTAAAAAGACACAAGTTTGTTATAGGTTGATATTTGATCTTTGGAGTTTGCACGTGAACATACTTCGCTGTAGAGATGCGCTATGAAGATTATTAAAGAATAAACTCATTTTTAATTTTGATTTACTAGCAACAAGATGTACAGATCGGGGGTATTTTAGCCATTTTAAGTGTTATGAAGTTGCAACTCCCATTTATAATTTTAACTAATCGCCTTTTTCAATTTCATTCTAATCTATAATAGTTTGATTGGCTTAAATTTTAATATCGTGCCAAAAAATTATTTGATAATATAATTAAAGATAAATTTTAATGGTATGATTCGTAAAGGCAATTTAGGAAATCAGGATGAATAATTGTTTTGATCAAAATTTTGGGTAGTTATTTAGAAATTGAAATGTTAATGCTAAATTAGTATTTTATGTATTCAAATAATTTTCATTATTTCGATCTAGCTCATAATTTATATTTCTAAGTGCAATAAGATTATTACTTTGATGGGAGACTTCCATGCTTGAGAGTTGTAACTTTGGAGGAGTGTGTTCAAAATTACCTCCACCTTGCTGATGCGAAGCGAAGAGACACCATCATACAAGAAGAGTATGCTTACAAGATCTTCCCTTACGAATACCTTGTAAAGAAGGAAGAGAGAGGTCTTGAGTTCGCGAACGAACTGACAGTGTTGAGAGAAGCGAGGGACAAAAACTTGAAGTACGTTCTTCATCTTGCTGGTGTTCTTATCGATCATGATTACATCGCCATTCGCCTTCCTAAATGGGAGATCACACTAAGAGAATTTCTCAGCACGAGGCGCAACAAATTTAGATTTTAAATTATACTTAATTTTGTTTTCTTAGAAATTAAAATTTTGACATTTTATATTTAAACTAAATATTATAAAGATCTTTAATATATTAATAATTTATTTTAAATTATTTTATATGATTTAACTTGTATTTAAATAATTAATTGATTTATATAATTTAGATTCTGAAAGCACGTAAGTAATCATATTTTTTAATAAAATAAAAATTTGTTATTTTATAGGAGAATGAATTTTAATTTGTAATATTTTACGGAAAACAGTAATTTGTGATTATTTTTAATTAATAATTTAGAACTTTAATGTATAACTTATTTTTAAAATCCAATTAATTACTTGCAATATGACAAATTTCTCCAATGTCAAACAAAATAATAAGCTCATGTATTGTAAGATTATAGGAATAACTTTTAGCTCTCGCGATAATCATAGATCTTCTTGAGCTCTAATTATCATCAAAGAGGATATCATTAATTAAGGCCAAGCAGATCTAGAATTTTCTTCCTGCATGACTTCAGTTCTCATTATAAACCATTCACTATTAATTTAAATACTCTAAGCATTCTAAAGAGGGATTACTAAGTAAAACATTTCAAGAGTTTTTTTTTTGTGACAGAGGCATTCTTTAATTGCTAGTTAATATCCCTACTCTTGCCAAACCGATTCCGATGCCACGCCTTGCGTCATAGATTCTAACCTTCTTATTAAATTTAAATATTAAGACATTGAAGATAATCAGTATTACTTTTGCTCTCAAAATTTGACAACATTTGCTTTATATTCGTGGATTTAGAATGATTTATTGCTAATCCAATCAAAAATTGAATTAAATTTTTCTTAAGGCATGATAATGAGATTAATTTAACAATACTTGAAAGACAGATTAATTTAAAAATAGCTAAATATAATTATATCTTTTAAGTTGTATAATAGCTGAGCCAAAAATATAGTATAAATTCAATCATTATTTAAATTTAATTTTAATTATTATAACATCGAATCTAAAAAAGAATTCGATAGAATTCTTTTAGTATTTCCCAATCTTTTTAAGAGTAATTTTACATTCATTGCTTATTAAAAATTACTGAGTTTGTTGAATTAATTTATGGCTTAAATGAATGAAATAGAATTCAAATTAAATGCAGCTATAATAAAATGATGCTAATCCAATGGTAATTCCATATTTATTCTATTTTTTTATAGTTTTGCTATGATTTTTTTTGGATTTAAAATGGTTCAGAGTATTGACTTTAGCACAGATGAATGCTTCTATCACAAAAATAAATAATTATTCTTAGAGAACTAGTTTCCAATTATGTTTGGAAATGATTTAATTGATTTTAAAATCGATCTTATATCTTCAGACTATAATGGAAAATTTTTAATCCATATAAATAATTTTCAAAATTTAAAATCAAATATGGAATTTGGTTTAAAGCTCTGATTAATATTATCCAACTAATTTTTTCTTTCTTAAATAAAACATAATTTCTTTCAATTTCTTCAGATTTATTTTTGCACTTGAAACATCTTTAGAATAATAAAATAATCCTTGTACATAGTATCTTAGCTTAGTGATGTAGAAAAGTTATAAATATAAATATTATTAAAAATTTATCTATTAATATTCCTTTTAAATAGGTTATACATGTATGAAGCTTGAAAAAAACTTATAACTTAATTAGATAGTAAAATAACTAATTAGGAAATCTTAATTGAATATATCTTCCTTACTCATTTTTTAATCAATTATGAAAATTTTATAAGTAATGATATATACTTCATAATAAAATTTCAAGTGGTCAATGATAGAATTAAAATTTCATTTTATGATGTTGAATGATGAATGATGAATTATTGAGCATGTAAAAGAATAATCAAGTTCCAACCTCTTTATAGAGATCAGACTTAATTAAACAACTCAAGCATTATTAAATAGGACTTCCAGAGGAAGATTAGAGATTAGGAATTAGAGTGATTTATAATGCCCCTTAGGGGTGGGTTTGACTATTTAATACCCCCACCTGTCCCCCTCATAAATATGGGGGCTCATACGGTCTCCCTCGAATGCATCACCGGTACTCTCTAGACGTACTGACCACTGACCAGGGGCCCACAGCCGATAGCCGCAAGAGGACGCGGGCGTTGCCACTCACTGCACAGGGCAATGGCCAGGAATCCCTGCCGTTCAAACCCTCCCTGACTGAGGGCGTGAGCTGCCGGTCACTCGGGGGCCTCGGGCGCCATGCCTGGGGCTCAGTGGACTGGTCAAAGAGAGCGTGCACTCTGCCTCCGGTGTCTGATTCAGGGTGCCTCATAGCGGTAGTCATAGGGTGGCAGCTGCCAGTGTCTAGTCATCCTCAGTGATATAGTGTTCTTTGATTGCTCGAGTAGCACTGTAGTCGCCGTAGTCGGTGCGTCGTCTGCTGCAACCACTCTTATTTTATTTCCCTTTCTTTTCTCTTTTTTTTCTTCGAGTCAGCTCCATCAGCAACTCCATCTTCCTCTGGAAGTCCTATTTAATAATAAATTTCATTTTAAATCTCTTATTTATTATTTTTAAATTAAATTATTGCTTAAAAAATATTGAATTATATCTTAATATGAAATGAATGGAAATTTTTTATTCTCCGGATAAACAAATTTGGGGACTACAGATTTAAGAATTCTGTTTGGATACTATTACAACCTTGTTTTTCACAGAGTCAAATGGATTAATTAATATATTCCTAATCCACTCTTTACCAAAGCATTTGCTTTTTAAATAATACTAATTAAAACTTAAAGTAAAATTATATTTCACTTAAGTACTAACCTGCTAAGAATTTATAAAATTAACTAATAAATGGAAGTTTGCAATAATAGCTGATAGCTATAAGGAGGAATATAAGTTAAATAGTTGGATATTTTAGGTTTATTATTTTATAGATTATTTATTTAAGAAATTTTTTCATATTGATTATGAATCTGACTAATTATAACTAGAATCTAGTAGCATAAATAAAAAGAGAATACCTTTTAATATGATAGTAATTAAGTTTAATTATATCTTAAAAATAAAATGTATTGCTTTATCAGAAGTTTATTATGATGTTTACTATGCCAGCGTTACCAATGAAGAACATTCTACCTATGGGTTTATTTCAATCTATAGATAGTGGGGAGGCATTTATAACAATTATAACAATAAAATTTACTCAAATATTAATTTATTATATTCTATTATTGGAATTGAATTTAAAAAATTTAAATTCCGTTTTAATTAATTGGCCCTATTTCAAACTACGCATTATTTGTTTCCTGACTGACCAACGGCCAGATTGTAAGAAATTCATGAAAAAGATTGAAAAGATATTTCTGACAACCTGACCAAGGGTCAGAAAAACAGGGTTGGGAAAGGTAAAATGGAAAGATTTTATTTATTTTAAAATCTGATATATAATTAGTTTTCAAAATGCAGATAGCTTATAAGATGCGGATATTAGTCCGCAGTGGACAACAGTGACTTCCACTTCGAGCACCAGTTATCAATAATAGATTAGGTGAAACGCAGTATGCTTTTCCAGGCTTTCTTGCAGGATTATCTGAAGCAACTTTTCGAGGGGAATGGATTCTGAGTGAATGCGAAGTTCAAGCAGCCTGTGATGAGGTACAAAAAATGCCAGACCATCCTCAGCTCTAATACTCTTCATATCAAGGATCTCAG
>JAJKFJ010020888.1:0-29041 GCA_027382625.1 Tetmemena sp. SeJ-2015
GGTAATAGTTATTTATACTAAACTTCTTTTTCTTTCTACTTACTAAGTGCAACGGATAACTGATTTTGAGTAACTTTACCAAATTCGTAAGGTTCACAAGCAGCGACATAGAACTCGATGTCTCCAATCTTGAAATAGGTTCCCTTCTCGAGGATTCTAGCTCTAATCTGGAAGAAAGGCATCAGGAGCTAGTTCTAGATCAGGGAAAGATTCACTCCTTGGGTTGAAGAATCTTTGAAATCGGAGATTATGGTGTCTTTGTTGCAGAATAGCACTACGTCCTCCAACTCGTTCACACTACTCAAACGTTTAACTTGAGAACTTAACCAATATACAGAAAAGGATATTCCCCTAAAATAACGAGCTAAAAATACTAGAAACTTACTACTTGGAGGAGCTGTCTGAGTTGAGATGGGACATACCGGATAATGAATATCTTTACTAGGGGTTTTGCAAAGGCCTCTACTACGAATTTTTAATGAAGGAGCTGCTGCGTTAGCCTGAGCTTTCCTAGTTCTAAGGAGATTTTGAAGAGCTATACACGCCTGTGATATCAGACTTCCTGTTAGGGGTTTTAAAGTTCTTAAAGAACTTAATAAGATCATATATTATGCTATCTTAGAAGATGAATTGAGTTCTGAGTGTCTGGTCTTGTTGGATTTCTGATTGGATCCGAATTCGTAGGACTTCTTTTCTTCCCTTCATCGTCTCCCCTCTGTACAACTTTCAACTTCTGGTTGGAGCTCTTCTTAGTTTAAATTGAAGCCCCGAATGGGTTGCTGCTGTCTTACTTTCCCTCCTCATAAAACTATTCTCACATCAATTTGAGCTTTATTCATCTGGGTCAGATAACTTAATAGTTCTCTTCTTTTTCTTCTTTGAAGAGGTTTCCTCTCGTGCCTCATCGCTCTCTTGCCCATCATCAGCTTGGTTGAAATCATCCTCTTCATCGTCTGCCTCTTCTTCCTCATCCTCCTCGTCTTCCTCTTCATCGTCGTCTTCATCGTCTTCCTCCTCTTCTTCATCGTCTTCATTCTCCTCTCTGTCTCCAAGCTGGCTGTTCCTGAGTTGCCTCAACTGCTGCTCAGAACTAAAATTTGAATTAACTTAAATCTTCCGCAATCCAATATAGACCAAATCAACTTAAAAATACTATTATTTAATAGTATAAAGGGTAAAATGCTTTATAATCAACAGTGGGAAGCAATTCTTAAGACCCCAAAAATATAATGAAGCAAGATTAGAGTAGGAGGGACTTACTAGGACTTTCCACTCTCGAAGAACAAGTTGCAGTTGTCGCATCTATAAATAGTTTAAGTTTAGGCTATTGGGTGTGTGTTGATTGGCAATTTATAATCCGAAATAAAAAGAAGGGGAATGGTGATATCGGATAAATGGATATACCGTGAAAGCTGATGAGATAAATGACGTAAAAGCAAAATCTATCCTAACTTACTGTAACTCATTTTCAAGGCCAGAGTCAAATACGCGGTACGAACAGAACGGGCACTTAATGTAGATCTCCCTCTCCAGAGGGTCGTTGTCGATTTGTATTCCCTAGTATACACTATATATGAATTCCTATTAAGATATAACACTCTTAGGATCCTGAACTGGTTTAATTCTTCTTGGTTGTAGATGATCCTGAAGTGCTCTGCACACCGCTGCCACCACCAGCATTGGCACTTTTACCTTCAACTCTTTTGCGAGTCTGATTAGCGCCTTGGGTTTCCCCTTGATGATCTGCGTTGCTGTTTCCTGAGGCACTATTCATGATCTTTTGTTTGAGGCCTGCAGTCTTGGCCTGTATTTCCTTGCCTGATTTGCTCTGGGACTTGGGATAGTTTGTGCGTGACGCTCTGGCCACCAGGTTGGTTGCCCATTTTATTGATATTTGTGTCGCTCTTTACTTATTATAATTTAACCAGGGCACTATCACTCTTTCGATATAATCAAATGCACCCCACTTATTTATCTTATCACTGATAGTTATAAGAAGGAATATTAAATGAGATATCAGAATAATTAATCATTTGGCTTTAAAAACAAACTAGAGAAAAGGTAAATAAGATTAACTTTTCGAACTTTTTGTGGATCAATTTTCCATTTAAGGCCAACTGAATTTAATTTCTTAGAAGATAAGGTAAAAATTATTTATCTAAGATCCATCAAAATACATTATTTATTTATTTTCTTAATGAAAAAAAATTGACAGATGAAGGGACGACTAAAACCGATGAATGAATTATTTATTTTCGAAAATTGACGTATACTAATTGCATAACTGTGGATGAGAAGAGTTATAACGCTCAGGGGAGTTGGAGGAAAAGTTCGAAGGTTGGAATATAATATTTTAATAACTATATCTAGCTAGATTAACTTCAGATTGTTAAATTAATCATGGGAGCCTGCCACTCGAAAAAATCTAGTAAGTTTAAACCCAAAGTGAGATAATTTCTTATTGAGAAAACTAAGTAAAATGAAATGACCTCCTGAGATTTTACTGACCTTAAGCTAACATTGAAATAGTGATACTTTCCAATTCTGTGGGCGCCAAAGATAAAGTGGAGCTCAAGAATGGAATGGCGCAGTCGGCTAACAAAAATTCAAGAAGTAAGCAAAGATAAACTGGTAGATATAAATATGCTTATTAAATTTGAGTATGGTGAGACAGCAGGAACATAAGAAGGAGGAGATATGTTTATGGGCGCAAATGGAGCACAAGATAGATTTTTAAATACATTATAACCAATTTTGAAATTAGATTTGAGAGAAACCCACATCTAACTGCTCAATTCGGTGAAATTAATCCTATAAATAGTCTATTATTGTTTATAAATAGAGGAAGAAGACACCTATTTAGAAGGGGTAACCTATATTTATCTTGCAAAACCATAATTTGTAGGACAATACTCAGTTTGAGTTAAGAGCTCAGAGAGGAGTAGCTGATCTCACTGATCCGAGAGTGCAAGCCTAGATCAGAAATGCTGTGCTCGGTAAAACTAATTCAAAGCAACGCTCAACCTTCGGCAAACATGGATCCATGATTTTTTATTCTCTAACTTCTTATTCAACTTTTAAAATTTCTGACGAAGTTCCTCTTGACGGGATTGCGACACCTGATTTGAACCTCTCGCTCGTTAAACAAAGGCGACTAGGTATGTTATTGTTTTATAATTCGCTATTTTTAGGTGCTGATAGAGGCTAAAATAGAACTGATCTCTACATGACCAAGGCTGACAAATAGATGCAAAACTCTCGTTAAAAGAACAATCAGGGTCTAGCAGGAGAGTTTAATGGAATGACATTTGACTAGGAACTTGACAGTATAATTAGAGATCAGCACTACAAATCCATACCAAACGGTTTCAAAAATAAAATGGGACCGGCATTTTCAACTTCAGGCTATCAAATTTCTCAAAATGGTGGGCTCTGTGGAATTTATAACATGGGTAACACGTGCTTCTTAAATACAGGTAAGACTATAGCTTTTCTTTAATTAAATCTTTCTTTTAGCCATCTAATGCTTGAGTGCAGTGTAGCCTCTAACTGATTTCTTTTTGGGCGATTTACACGAGCAGACTATCAACAAGACTAATCCAATGGGAACAGGTGGGGAGATTTCTGTTCAGTTTGCAAACCTCCTCAAGGATATTTGGAAGGGGAAGGAAGAGAAAATGTATCCATAGAAGATTATCAAGAAACTCCAAGAGTTCGCTCCACACGTAAGTTCCTCTTATGATAATCTGAAAAGATCTATAGTTAGTTTGTGGTCAGCAACAGGACGCACAAGAGTTCCTAGCTTTTCTACTAGACAGTTTGCACGAAGATTTGAACAGAGCAGATAAGTTTAACAACCTCAAGAAGATAAGAGAAGAAAATGACAAGAAGAAATCACTGAAGATATAAAACTTAGCACTTGATAAGTAAGATTCAGAAAAGATGGAGGAGAACTTTGCTAGCTATACTGAGGAACAGCAAGAACTTTTAGCTTTTGATGCATGGAAAGACCACTTGTTCAATAATCGATCAATCATCGTGGATCTATTCTAAGGGCAGCTGAAGTCTGCCGTTAAATGTCTGGCGTGTAACTATACAAGCATCAAGTTCGACAGTTTCATGTACTTGTCTGTGCCTATCCCCTCTGAATTATTTATAAAGTTAATATTCGAGAAATAAATGAATACAGCCGGTAAGAATCATTTACCTTGGAGGAATGCGTTGAGGAATTCACTAAGGAACAAGTTATTTAAATAGTCTTAGTAATTTAATATTTAAGGAAGAGATTCTTGATGGAGAAGATAAGTGGAAGTGCCCTCGTTGCAAGATTCCACAGAGGGCTTCTAAGAAAATAGACATTTGGAAACTTCCCTCAATCTTGATAGTACATTTGAAAAGATTTGAATTTCATGGAAACAAGTATGGAAAGATTAATGACTATGTTACTTTATTGCTAGATTATCTTATTGAATATTTTTGGTATGTTGACTTTCCAATCGATGATTTAGATTTGACCCCTTACGTCTCTAAGCTCCAAAGAGAAAAGCCCATCTATGACTTATTTGCAGTAGCAAACCATGATGGATACCTGGGTGGAGGTCACTATTATGCGTACACTAAGAATAGACAAAATCACTGCTGGTACTCTTACAATGATGAAATTGTGAAACGAATAGCTACTGAAAGAGTGGTCTCAGAGGGAGCTTATATTCTCTTCTACTCCAAGATGACTGTCGATGAGTTTGCCAGGTAGACTCTAAGTGAGCCTGGGATGTGGCCTCACCTCGTCTACTAGGAGAAGAATAAGCTCAACACGATTGCTGGTGGTCCACTTGCAGCCTTGAGGAGGCCAAGTTACTTGAAGAGTCCCGCTCTTGATCAATCTGCGAAGATGAAGAGTCAGCTCAAGATGGGCAATGGAAATTTTACCCAGGTTTCAAAGAATTTGATCACTAACTAGGTAAGAAATGATAGCTCAAAGACTTCTCTGCAAGGAAAAGAGACAGCAGGGAAAAATTAAATCTATCAGCCATTTTATTCGATCGATGAAGAGTCTGGAAGCAACAATGGAGGGAACACTGCAACTAAAATAAGGAGGAATGATAGCTCAACTTCTAGTTAGTTTCTCCCTAACATAGCTACTAGAGTGAATGAAGTTTAGCATCAGATCAGTGGATAAATATAGGTTCCATTGTAGTAGCAATAGCAACTAATTTCCAACCAGACTTCTGTCTAGCACAGTATAACTGGCATCGATAAGAGATTTTAAATAATTATTTTTTCGATAACTACAAAAGTCCTCGACTCTTTTAGAATGGAGTGAATTAGGTATAGCCCAAGACATATAATTCAAAATCTGTGGGCAAGTACTTAAGTAACAACAGCAATCCTCAGCTCTAGCTTTCAAACACAAAGGTGCCTTTGGCCTCTCAGCTTGCTTAGAATTACAACAGCGGAGTGACTAGCTATCAATAAAGCCTCCAATCCTCTCAAATGAAAACAGGAAGGATGATAGTTGAACGGCCCAGTGTCAGCAATCCAGCCAACACCAGTCTACTAGTGATGCATCATCAAACTCAAAACCACACTCCAGCCAACGGAATTGGCCTTCCTCTGTTATAGACCTCGCTAAAAACTAAAGCAGCATTAGCAATTTCAATTCTGATATCAATACTTCGCTAACGTAAGACTATGGCAATTCCAAAGAGAGGCAAAAAGGAGGATTAGTTAAGCAATATAGGTAGCACTAAGAGTAGATAGCAAACTAATAACAAGCAGCTGGTCATAAATAACAATCATAATAAGTATTATATCAATCTTTTTATGAAGAAGGGAAGCAGTGGAGAGGGTATGGTTCCCGATCACCAATAGATGTATTATTGATAACTTATACTAGAAATTTATTTTTATTTCTTAACTCTGGATCTATTTATAGATTTACTTATACTCAGATTTAATAAATTTTATTCCAGAATATTAAATGAAATAAAGTGTTAATCTTATGTTAGGGAGGTCATAATTTTTTCTTGTTGACTTTCTTGAGTTGATTGAGATCTCTGATAAACTAAGGTGGTTCATATGCCTTCAGCATCATCATTCAGCTCCATATTCTCTAGATACTTGAAATCTCTCACAGTTGAAAAGTGCTTTCTGAAATACTTACCGCTTTGAGTCCAACTCCTTGAAGATATAATTCCTCATCTTCTAGGCAAAATTAATAAAAACAAATATTAATTTTTATATTGAGGCTTCTTGGAAATTCTGATCTTACTGTTACTTTTTATGCTTTGCCAGAGAAGCTGCAAATTGTGCAACATTAGCCCCAGCCGCATGCTTCAAGTCCCTTACGCTGATAGTTCCTCCAGTTGGAACTAGCTGCCTTGAATAGTGAGATATGTCGTTCAAGTGAGTGTCTCTGGTGGTATTAGATCCAGCTCCTCCACCTCCTCTATAACTTGCATTTACTTATCTAGCTTCTAACTCAGAAGGTGGTCTGAAAGAATCCAATTTAGATTGAGCATAAGCTAGCCAGTCTAGTTTTGACTTGCCTATTTTCTTATTCAAAATCTAAGAGTTATCATTACAATAACTTAAAATAAATTTAATTATCATGAGGGATGGCTGTTGAATAATCAGGCTTGCTCTTGTAGCGTTTTTTCTCTCCAAAGAGAGTAATCACATGGCCACTCTAGTAGGACGAAATTGATTTGTCATGGACTTTTATATTCGCATTTTCTTCAGGTGGTTCAAACTTGGATAAGTTAATCAGATCTCCAGCTCCAGCTGCTTAGTTAAGTTAGTTTAGGTTTATGTTTAGATTGAATTAGTCAACAATGTTTGCAGTAGTCTTCTTTGATCTATCCTAAAGGCTTCTAGGATTCTTAGACACTTAAATAATAAATTATATAAAGAAATGAAAGAAAATAAATCTTTATTATAAACTTTCTTAGCAGCTGCAGCTTCTTGTTATCTCTTCTTTGTATCACTTTTATTTTCACTAATAGCATCGTTGACCATTTAACTTGTAAGATCCTGAGGGAGTTTGGATTAAGTGAGGTTAAGAGTGGATTGATTCTTAATCATGAAGTGCTATTTTGAAGTTAGAAATGGATCTATAATCTCACTAAACATATAACATATAATATATAGTCTATTATTATTTGAATACTACTCTGACTCTAAAATCCATCCTTGATGTTGATCTCCGTCCTTGGGAGGTTCTTTTAAGTTTGGTGATGGACATTATCCCTCTTGAGTAGTCTCTCAGACGGCTATTCGCCTAAGTTGAGCATTTTAGTTGTGTTTTAGTTTGTGACACCTTGATTGCCTAAAGCGATGGGCAGTCTCATGATGCTGTTCTTTCTGCTCATCTCAACTATCTTGGCTGCGTTAGCTTTCCCATCAGCCCTGATACTTGGAAGGTTACTTTACTCTTGACCTCCCTTGGAATTGCCTGTCATTCCTTACTCCACTTAAACATAAAAAATATAATTAAATCTATTAAAACTACTTTGAGGTTTCTGCCATGGCTTTGCTGGATATGGAGCTAGGTGAGTTCTCTTTGCATCTCTTCCTGTATTTAGTGCAGCTACTTCGACTTCTTAAGGCTTTGGAAATCTTCATCAAGAGCGCTTTCCCATTACTTGGTCTTGGGGTCTAGCTTCTTAGGCTGGTTCAGTATACTCTCTATCTTATCAAAGAAAGAAATGTAATTCAATCTCAGAAAGAACAAGAATTATAATTATAAATATATCAAGGAGTGAGAACTAAGCTATATTACTTCCTTGGTTTTATCTATTTTGGTTTTTGAGATTGGCCAAATTATCCAAGTGCTTCTACTAGTCGCTACTCTGCCCGTGATGAGGGTGAGTTGAATCACCTGAAGGTTTAGTCTTTCTAGCTTCCATAATTTTAAGAGAGTAGTTCTTAGGGTTCTTCAAAACCTTGTCTTCATCCTCAATCTATAATAAAAAAAGAACTGTTGCTTTCATATTTAAACTATCTTTTTGAGGAACTTCCTAAAGGTCACACTTTCATTTTCATTCTGGAAAAATCTTTGATGAGAGAGAAGCAGTTCCTGCCTGTAGAGTTCTTGCTCCTGCTATCCTTAGCCCTTCTTAGGAGAGTAGAGCAAAGAATTCTATGAAGTCCTTTTAGAAGCCTTGGTGCGTTCAGTTCTTTCAAAAGCTGAGTTAATGACATCTTCAGCCATCTATCTTAGATTTTTCTTCTGTGGGGGGGGACGAAGTGCACTCCCCACTTTTATGGCAAATAGCCAAAAAATCGACTTATAGCCGAAATTGCCAAAAATGCCAAAATTAAGAGTTTTTGACCTTCGAAATTTCCTTGAGGGTCAAATTTATGATTTCAATTTTTTTAAAAATGTTCTATTTTTGTTATCAAGTCTTATTTTTATGAATATTTCATGTTTTTGGACCCCATCTCCTTTAATGACTGAATCACATTTGAACTCCTATATATTCTTCTTCAAAATAGTGAGCCTAAGAAATGATTATCAAAAATAGGTGGAAGTAGTTCTGCAATTGATTTCCAAGAAGTTTAAATGCTATTATCAAAATCGTAAATAAAGCTTGCTATCTTTTATAAAATAGAATTAGCGAGACCTTCTCTTTTTTAAAGTCAGAGTAAGAAACCAAATACTGCAATAGATGAATTATCTTGACTTTGAACTTAACTTGCCATATTCTTCTTAAGTAAATAAATTCTAGGAAAGATTTCTCTATGTTGGAAGGACGTCAAATAACTGCAATATTTATAAATACTGATGGCTGATTTAACTTATATATAGCCTCTATTTGTGGCTAATATTGTAGATTTTGCTGGTACTGATCAAGTATCTGCCTAAATTTGCCCTATATTATTTAAAAACTATTATTTTAATGGTAAATTTGACTTGAAACATATTTTGAGAGAATTTTTGAAAAAATTGAAATCATGAAATTTGACCCTCAAGGAAATTTCGAAGGCCAAAAACTCTTAATTTTTTGGCATTTTTGGCCGATTTCGGCCTATATGGTCGATTTTTGGGCGATTTTGACCCTAAAAAGGGGGGGAGGTGCATTTCCGTCCCCCCCCATTTTTCTTCTTGGGGGACACATCTCCTCCGCTCATGTGTAGCTGCTCTAAGATGTAGAGGGCCTCCTAGAACTTCTTCTTTCTGCGGAAGTAAGAGGAGATCTTCAACTTCCATTTGTAGGGGAGTGGCTGGTCTATATCTAAGATGCACAGGCATTCGCCAAAGAGAGACCAGATACGCACGATCTAGCTGTTGGTCGAAGTTACAATCACTTTAGGAGGAATATTTATGATGGTGAGGACGAGTATCCCCTCTGAGGCTGCTCTGAATTTGTAATGCATCACTTCATTAAGACTGAGTTCCAAACTCTCTTGATACCTGAGGGCTTAAGGAGATACAGCTGGTAGTGAGGTCTGTGATTAAAGAAGATTCATAGAGGAAAATTGCTGCGTTGACTATTGCTGGAAGAATTTCATACCAAAAGCTTTTCTAATTGAGCCTGATAAACCTTAGTTTCTTTGTTCCTCCTTTTTCTTCTCTAGCTTTTAAAATTCTGCTATTAAGTCATCGGGAGTATTAAAGATCCCATTAGAGTTCAAGACTATATTCCTGAATGGATTGTATTCCCTCCTCTTAGTAGCGTTGATACTTTTAGAGTCTAAGTTGTGTCTAGTTAGGATACTTTGAATATCGAGTACAAAGACATACCCACTGGCATCATCAGATACAACTAAGATCATGGCTTTCTTGCGTCGCTCAAAATTGGGACAGATCTCAGTCAAGTCATAAAACTTGTCATAGAGAGGATGCTTTCTATCTTCCTCTGTGCTGTAAACTCTCTCAAAGTCTTACTAACAGATCAGATCCTTAACCATTTTAGAGGGGATTAGTGGTTAATGAAATTACTGCTGCTGTTGTTTAGAAGTATCTGAATCTGTTTAAGAAGTAGCTGAATTAGGAAGATCTTTAGGCTCTGTGATAAATCCTTTGGCTGCACTGCTCTCAGCAATTTTAGTGTTCTTTGGACTAGTATATGAAAAGCTTAGTACAATATTTTAAAATATTGAAGTGAACTTAAAATGCAATCATATTGATAGAACTAATTTAATATGAGGCTGGTAAATTTTGAAGGAGAAAGAAAACTATTGCAGTCGTTCCCATATTACTATCTACCCTCCTACATCTAAAGAGCAGAGTAAAGAGAAGGGTTCTAGGAATTCCAATACAAGGATATCTGTGAACTTATTTGTCATTTTAAAACCTATTATATTTTTCAAATAGGAGGTAGAATATATTTTATTGATTGCTCCAATAAGCCTCATAGTCTCGTAATCCCATAAGCAAATAACTCCATGACTAGATGTCGCAATCATAGAAAGTCTTAATGAAAACTGAATAGCAGAAATCTCCTAACTGTAATGAGAATTCTTGATCTGCCTAATGACCTAAGACTTAGCAACTTGATCAGAGTCATCAACAGCGTCCATTTCCTCATCCTTATCCAAATTAACAGTTTTTTATCTTGATAATTTATTTTAATTAAATTAGGGCTGAGTCTATCTTAAAAAGAATTGTCTAGTACAGGCTTCTTTTGTATACTTGGCTTCTGCCCTAAGAACTTTTAAATGATAACTGCGGAGTCCCATCCAGCTGAGAGTAAATGACCGTTTCTGTCATCCAGTCATTGAATAAAATAGAAAAATTTCTTTTAGAAGTCTAATGTTGGTGATTTCCTAATTATGGCCTTGGTTAAGAGTTTCAAGTTAAGAAGTTTAATAGAGATAAGTTCTTATGCTGCCTTTGTTATCCCCGACCACAAATTTCTTACAGTCTTGGCTTATGATGAATTGAGTCAAGTCAGAGGACTGAGCGCCGTCTTCATCCTTGACTAGATTTGCAATTATCTTTTCAGTTTGGCCATTCCTGATGTTCACAACTCTTATGTCAGATTTAGTTGCAATGCAGAGCTAGTTAAAGAGAGTGTTGAATTTAATGCTGATGGGAGACATGTTTAAAAACTCTATTCCGTTTGCGTTTACAATAGCCTTATCCTCAAATTCAAACCAATGAAGTCTGTACTCTATGCCGATAAATAAGGAAAATAAGATTGAAGATTATTACTCATGAGAAATTATAAACTTAGTGTCGTTGATATTCACGAACTGATGAATAGAGGACTTGCACTCAAAGTGAACAGTTTAGACGCACTGGCAAGTCCTGATATCCCAAGTCTTAAGGAACCCTATCTCATCAGCTGATATCAAGAGTGGTGTGTCCTTCAACATAACAAATAATCAAAATGGCTATGGTGAGTATTTACACATCTAGATGGAGGTAACTTAAGCGTTATGACCTTTGAGTCTAGCCAACAGACTGCAATCCTTTCCCTCAAAGGACCAAATTGATATGTTGTTCTCATACTAAGCAGTTATCAGCACTCTGAAATCCTAGCAGTAGCACATCGAATGAGAAGAGACGCCGTCAAGCTTAAGTATCTAAACTGGCAATCTTTACAAGACATCCCAGAAGATAATTTTCTTGTCCAGACTGCAAGCAGCAAGCAAACGGAGATGAGTAATCTCACAGACATCAGTGATTCTCTCCTCATGTCTCTTTGGAAGAGCAGTGGCTTATTCCTTCTCTATATCCCAAATGTAGATGTTGTTGCGCTGATCAACTGTGAGCCAAGTGGTACAGTACTCTATGTACTTTATGTAGATCTAGAGCACCTCAAGGTGAGGGTTGAAAGTCTTCTCGAAGAAAAAGTTATCTGATTGATCCCAAAATGCCAGTGAGTAGTCTTAAAGGCAGGCACCGATTCTACGCTCCTAAGATGAGTAAGTGAAGAACAGAATTCCAGTATCTATGAAAAAATAAGAGGAGGGATGAAATAATTTATGATGTGGTTTTCTGGCTTCGGCTTAATTACTTTCATCTTCACGCTCTATTCATGTAAATTTAATTTAAAAAAAATATTAGAAATTTTTAAAGAGTAATATCTTTGTTGCAAAATAATTTTAATTTAAAATATAAGAGAAGAGATAGAGGAAAATAAGTTAAACATTATTTAATTTGAAAGTCATAAAGTATAAATAGCTAGAAGAAAATATAATCATACTTCTAGTTTAATAAAAATATATTTTCTATTCACTGTAGAATTGGATCTCGTCAGCAAGATTATCGAGCACCAAAATCAACTTTAGCTCCTTCACATATTCTACATTTCTTATTCCTTGGTTATGGTGGCAACTATCAATTAGCTTCAATTATAAAACCTAACAACTTAAGTTAAAATGTTAAATAAATTTTATTTTGTATGCTTCTGCGACTATTTGAAACGTCTGAGGCAAAGAGAACTTCCTCCAATAATCTCTGGTGAGAATTAGTCCAGCTGCTTAGACGCATAGACTTGCTTGTAGTTCTCTGAAGTATTCTTAGATATGTATTTGTTGGGGACCAGAGACTTTTTGGTGCCTCCTTGGATCACATTATCAATCAGGTAGCCAGTGAGCGCACCCCACTTCACCACCCCTCCCTCAGGTAAAGCACCTGACTGCTCCTCCTTGGTGACAACTTTAGTCTGGTTCTAGTAGCTTGGATTAAACTTCTTCTCGTACTCTTTGACTTCTCGAAATAGCTCGATCAATCCACAGTCACATACAACTTGTCCGAGTGATTGTAGCTCATGTGCTTCAGGAATGTCTGTACAAACTCTATCAAGCAAGTTAAGCAATCAATTTAACATAAATGTCAAAGGTAAAGAAGAGAATAGAGATTTCATAGATGATTATGCTTACCAGGGAGTATGAGTGCTCTGCCTCCGAATTCTTTCTCAATCTCGAGCAGTTGGATTTTTTCAATGGTGTTGAGGATCTTCATGGGCGTGAATTTGTCAACCATGTACTTTGAACGCTTAGCGTTACGTCTATTAATTTCCTCAAAGTACATCGTGGTTTGCCTTAGCTAGTCCAGCTCTGAATTTCCTTCCTAGTCAAGTTCAATTGAGTTATCTAAGAGCACAGGTTTGACCATAGGCTGTGCCTCTTACTGATAGTTGGTGAAAGTCATGTCTGAGTCTGTCTGTACGATAGATATTCTAGCTTTTGAATCTGGATCGATGGGAATTTCCCTTTGCATTGACTTTCGTTTAGTCTGAGGACTTTGCGAAGAAGACATTTTGAAATTTTATTTAATCTTTCAAGACTTCCAGATTCCTAATGAGGATTAAATTTAATATTGACCTTTTATGGAATTATTAATTTATAAATCTAAAATTGAATCATTATGATAAGTGTAGAGCAACACCACCCAAACAGAGTAGCTAAATCAAAATTCTTAGATGATCTTCAACCCATGAATTATTATTATTTAAACCACAATAACTTTATATATGCACTCAGTGGTAAATAGTAAAGAAAGCATCTATGAGACGAGCAACGCAGCAGACTGGTTTAGCTTCCTCCTCTCTAAAGTAAGATTCTAGTCTGAGATAAATGATCAATATAATCATTATAGGAGTCAGTGGCTGCATTTCTAATTCAAAGCCAGTGGATTACTTTATAGAGAATGGAATTAATGTTATATATTTTTGATGGAGACAGAGAAGAAACAGAAAGCAGTTTCTAAATTACCTGCGCAAGAAACAATACACAATAAAAGTCTATGGCTCATCCTTAGCAGTGGATATGAATACAGTCAACCACTTAGACAAAGTTAAGTACCTGCTCGACAGTCTCAAGCTAAAGTACCAAATGATAGACCTAAATAACCTCCCCTCTGAGTCTCAAAGTAATTAAAAACCCGATTAAGAAAAGCTTGCAGATGTCCAAAGAGAAATAGAATAGTAAACAGTTTGGCATATAATTTTTCATTATAGATATGGAGGAGCGAATAATCTGCCCATCATTCTGATAAACGGGCTTTACATAGGAGGTATAGTTGAGTTGTAAGACTTGGTGGATGAGAAGGTGCTTTTCCCCATAGTTGAGAAAGGTAAATGCATTAATGATTGCCCTTTTTCAATCATAAGACTAAACTAAACTTTTCCTTATTAGAGTATGATGACAGATGCATAAGATGCGATATGATTAAGGATAGCAAGGAAGATAGCATCTGCAAATTCTGCCACAGCAAATATCTCTTCTTTGTCAAAACTTAACTCCACTCTCAGCTGCAGTCTCTCATCACCAATCTCAAAGATTGAAAGAAACTTACACTTAAAATGCTTTTGAAACTCCAAATCTCATTGTGAATTTAATCATCACTAATTTTCCTACTCTATTTTTAGAAATGAGTATCATAGAAGCATTTTTGTGAACAATTGGAAAGAGTAAGATTCAGAAAGCACTTTGAAGGATTAGAAGAGTGGGAAGGTTAAGAAGAAGAAAGCAAATATTAATATAATATATTAAATGTGAGGGGGGAGACAACACTCTCTATGTTAAAGATTCTTAGGGTTAAATATAGCTTAATCATCTATCAGTCTCACAACACAATAAAGCAACTGTGTATATATTTTTTATGACACTGGTTATCAGCTGGAGCACTAAGTCTGTTGGGGAGACGTTGTGCTTGGCTGATGGTTAGTGAGGGATGAGTCTGGGCACTTCCTCAATCGGAGAAGTAGAAGTAATCGTAGGCGTTGTTGTCGTACTCTCTCTGTCCAACGAACGAACCGATCATGTGGATGGTGAAGGGGAGGAGAGCGATTCTGGCCCAGATCTTTACACCGAAGTCAATCACGAATCTTTGAACGAAGAACTTGTTCACGCCTCCATATAGGAAGTGGAACAACCACTCACCTTTCCAATATAGACATTATGATAATGGGAATGCGTATTTATGACTGCTGGGTGGCGTTGGATCTGTGATGCCAGATGTAGCCTCTCACGTAACCCTTCTTTTGGTAGAAGTAGTACTCGCGGTCCCAGGCTCTGTTTTGCATCTTAGGAACTCTAAGACCCTCGCCGTACACTAGGCGCATGTATTTCATGTTTCCGAGCTCGTAGTGAGTCAAACCGCCTCCTATAAAGTCAACCTTAAGAATCGAATAGCGACAACTACGAGCAAACTCTCTGCTGCTTCAAAGAAAGAGTGGAACTTACCCTTTACGTCCATATTGTTTAGATTTTTTAATTAATATTATATAGTCGAGCTCCTCCAACCTTAAATAATTATAAGTACGTTCTGGAAATAAACCTCCTCACTTATCAATTTAAATAAGTTTATTAAATTATTGAGAGGAGATTTAAAATTAATTCTAAAAGAATAAAATGAGTAAGACGCAAGCTGCTACAAAGTAATAACCTCCAGCCAAAACTTATACACAAAATACTTATATACTATAATCTTATGATCATTTTTGAAACAGCTGGATAAGAGTCTAAGCTGTCTCAGATCTAATAAGTGCAAAACACGACCACTGGAGGAGGGAAAGCAAAGTCAGTGTTCTCAGCCACTCAATCTAACTTCGGAGATGCGAAGGCAGAGATGATGAGCACAGCCAACGAATGGGATCACATGCTTATGAACAGATTTGAATAGATGATCTTGAAGCCGCAACATGTGGAACGAGTATGGGATTCATCGCACATGAAGGAAGACCTCATCGCTATCTTGCAAGAACACTTCAAGCCCAAGAGTTCAATCGAGCCTGAGAAGGTAGAGTACAACGAGATCAACATCTTCTCTGAGTATTAGCTTCATAACCTAATCTATGCTAATAGATTAGGATTGAAATGAATTGCGTAAATAGAATAAACGAAATGAAGACTGGACTTACCTCTTATATTTTGGCTGACCCGTTGTAGGGTACTAGTAGTAGTAGTAGTAGTAGAGTAGTAGTAGTAGTAGTAGTAATCACGGGTCAGCCAAATTATCTTAATCACCAGCCACCTCCTTGATCAAATTGAAAATTAATCGCCAGCCACTCCAATGTCTTAATTATTAATTGATCACCTTTTAATTAAAGTTGGTGACCACCAACCTTAGAATAATTACATCTTCTTAATTCTTGAAATTGTTATAATTTTCAAAATGGAGTTGTTCTCTTATTTCTTTTTCTCTATCTCTTTCTGTTCTTGTTTCTTTCTTCACTACATCTGTCTTGTTGTATTTATATCTCTGCAACCACCCTAATCTACGACAATTCTAATCTATAAGAACGAACTCCTCCTCACTAATCACAAGTGTGCTTACCTCCTCCACCAGTTCTGGAGATTGCTTGAGTTCAACCCTGATGCACCTAAAGGAGTGCAAGACCTTGGAGAGGAAGAAGGTGGTTCTAATAGAGCATCTAGGATTAACACTGCTCACCCTAATGAGCAAGCTCTCTCTAACTTTATTTTATCCTCATTTAATTTTAAGCTCAACAGAATGCTGCTAGCTCAGAGCAGTAGTTTGGCGATTTGCTGAAGCATAAATTCGACTTGTTCAAGTCTCTGTGCATGGAGATGATAAACGAGGTGGAACCTTCCCTTAAATTTGCAGTTGAGGAGATTAAACGCATCACTGACTATGCGAAAGACAGCTATTTCAAACATCTCAGACTCTATGACTAAATTTAAATCAATACCTTAAAATATCTATCTCATGTATGAAGTGACTATGTGCTGAACAACAAATAACTGTGTGAAGTGAAACGTATTACAATCCAAGTCAATAACCCAATAATTGCCACCAATTTGAATGACGCCTTGCTACTTGGCTCTGAAGAGATGCTTGGCTACGAAGACGAGGATGAAGAGCTTAGACTAGAAATTATTCGCAAGAAGTAGGAGATAGCTCAGCGAAGGCGTGAAGAAGAAGAAAGGAGAATCAAGCAGGAGTAAGAAGCTGAGCGAAGGAGACTCAATGGAGGTGTTGATGAGGATAGCGACGAAGACTTAAAAGTTATAGATGATCCCCGACTAAAGCAAGCCAAGATACACAAAGAGAGCAAACTTATCATTCACAACAAGATGCAAGGGATCACAGGCCAAGTTTAATAAACTATCGATGAAAGAGGAAAGTAGCTAGAGGAGAAAATTGCAGCTGCTGGAGTTAAGAAAAAGTGAGAAGAATAGCTTGAAAGTAGAATAAATGAACTAATATCTATATCTCTTTGGAATTTAAAATTCTAGCTATCTCAAATGCAACTTAAATCAAACTCTCATAGGAAATAAAAGTCTTAAAGAGCTGTTTAAAATACTTTAAATTAAGATGGTCATATTATCTACCTTTTAATTTTGATAGGTTAGCTATCATGCTTAAGATTTAAGTTACTAAGTTAGCGAGAATCGCCGATTCTTTTTATAAAATGTTAGCTGCACTCCTTCTTGAAGAGCGGCTAATAGATTGAGAGTTGAGTCTACTATAAGTATCTTCTTCCCTGTCGTCGTATATTTGAATGTTTTCATTCTTCACAGAGTCTCGAAAGACTTTCTCAAACAGATTTATTCTCTTCTTCTCTTGCAACTCAAAATTGCATATCTCCTCATCTCTTTAAATATATGTAAATTTTCCTTTTTTATCTTTCATTAGGATTGATGAATTTAAATTTCTTAAGTGCCTCTTCATCGTTTGCTGAAGTCTGATAGCCCTCTGTTTTCAACTCTGTCTGGCTTTGCTATTTAGAAATATGATGAGAGCTAACCTCTTCAATTCTTATAGCTGGATTCTTTCTCCTAAGGGACTTTTCCTTTTTTAAGTCTTTCTACTTTTACTGTTCTTGAACAGACTAGTTCTCACTAATTTCGAATCCATCGATCTTCTCCAAGCTTTCATCTTATCTCACCCTCAGTTAGTTCAATCTAGTATCACTCTTGCTATTTCTAAGTGTTCTCTCTTACCCTATTGCTCCTTTAACTTTGGTGTTAAGAATCTTCTTGAGCTGTATCGGCCCTCCTTTGGCTCTATTTAGTTGCTCTAACTCCAAAAGCTCGGGGTGCACATAGATCTTCTGCTAGTAAAATTTATGCTATCTATTAAGTGGGGCGTGATAACCGAGAGTACGCCTCTGCTGAATTGATCTTGGAGTTTACTCTATGGTGCGAACGACCGTTGTCCTCCCATTAGAAGTAATTAATAAAGAGATATAATAATTTCAAGTTGTGACACTGGCTTTTAATTTTGAGTCCTATTGGTCTAAATTATTAACTTAACCCTCTATTGAGCTTTACATCACATTAAAAGAGGAGCCTGTTCCTAGATAATTTTTTACCTCTTAATGCAACAACCTATCAGACTATTCCATGTTCAGCTCATTCAAAAAAGAATTAATAAAATAAAGATGAAATAAGTGAATTTAATTTCCTAACTATTATAATAATCTATTAAGTCATCAGTTAAAAATTTTTTGTTGATTGGTTTAGAATATCGAGAATGCAGGCTCTTAATTTTGAAAAGCATATTGATCTAGCTGTTCAGATTAATCATCATCGTAGGTTATTTCAAAGTCTGGGATCTTTTTCTCCTCTTCCAGAGTTTAATAGTTATCCTTTAGGTCATTCAATCTTTTAACTGATGAGTTTCGTTATCCTAACTTACTTTCTTTCGCTAGCACTATTAATTGAGAATCAGTTATAAAACTAGGCTATGCTTGGCGACTTCTGCTTAAATTTGGTTGAAAACTTCCTGTTTAGTCAGCGGCTAGTTAGCTTTAATTTTTCTTTATTAGCCTTAACTCTTAAAGCTTAGATTGCCTTTAATGATCAGGTAAAATTCTATCTGAGGTCTCTCCATAAGCTTAAGCGAGTAGAGAGTAATTTTCTTCAGCTGTATTTGATTATCGCATATTTCTAAAGGAAGTGTACTCTTACTCTCTTGATTATCTAGATTCCTAATTCCTTAGTTTCACATCATTCAGCTTTGCTTCCAGCTTCTATATCATTTGATGTTGTGGCTTTTAGACTTAAGTTTATTTACTCTCCTCTTATTGAATTTAGGCCTCATAACTTTAAGGCTATTAAAAGAGCTTTATTTAATCTCGTCTGAGGACTATCACTGGGCTCTTTGAAGGCTTTTTATTTACACCTTAATTCTGCTGCAGTACTTCAGGCTAAGAATTCAAATTCTTTTGGGAGTTGATCTATTACATGTTTGAAGGAAGCTGAAATCTTCTCTTTGAAAATTTGATCTCTTTATTTTCTTGAGTTGGGCCTTCTTTATCTTGCAATTAACTTAACCTTGCTTCTATGGTCTTTGACTTACTCTTTAGATTACTTATTGGCTCGAGCACTCTAGGCACTCTCTTCTCTAATTCAAAAGCTTGAGCTTGGACAGTCAAAGGTTTCATAGTCAGATTTTTGCTACTGATATTCCCTCCATAAATATCGAACTAGCTCTTAAGTGATCTCTGGAATGATAAGGCAGAGTTTGTTTTCATAAGTATCTCACTATCTCGATTCATTTCTTTGCTCTTTTAATAGTCAGAGAACTTTTGAGCAAGTGAGCTTTTATTCCCGGTCTCGAATTTAGAGACTATTTGTGCTATTTAGGAAGATCTTTACTCAAGATCTCCTCTTAGGCTTGGCTAAGATTTTGATTACATCAGACTTGAAGCTGGTTTTCTAGATTAACGCTTAGAGCTGTTCTTCAGATTCTTCTAAACCTAAGCTAACTACTGCTTTTATAATCGAAAAGATTCTTCAAAAAAGTTATTCAGATTGACTGGAGAATACTCCAGAAGCTCTCTTCCTCTTTTATTCAAGAGTTCATGCTGATAATCTCTTCTTGCGCTTCCTCCAAACTCTTTCTCAGATGTGGACTATCTCTGAGAATTATGCTAACTTGGCTAGTCTTAATGTCTTCTCATATCAGTCTTAGCTCTTCTTTCGTTGTGATTATTTCCACTAATAGCAATTTCAATTTCTTTCTAATTAAGTTCAGAGATCGCAACCTGTGCGTTCCTTGAACTTGTTTTCAGAGATATTGATTTAGTTTTGGTGTTAAGTTTCTTTCTCTCTCCTCTGATTTAATTAAACTAGTCATTATGAAAATCTTCTTGGGCAGAGATTGGTTGCAAAGGATTCGCTCTGATCGGCTTATCAATTTAATTTTGTTGCTATAAAGATGAACCTTAGCTCCTTCGTTGTAATTCCTAAACTTATTGATCTACATCCACTTAGCTAATCAACTAGGTCAAGATTTTATTCTTGATGTTTATCTCATGTTTCAGCTTTTAAATTTCTTCATTGGCAAGGAATATGTCATTCTACGATATAAAGTCATTATCTTCTTCCTCCTGTTTTTAAGTTTGATGATGGTTTTTGTTTTCTTTAAAGTTATTTTTCTGTTTATACTTTTAATTTGACGCAGGAGAATTATTATCATTGTCTTAATCTAGTCTATTTGAATCACTAGATTCCAATTAAAGTTTTCTCCGTCTTTCTTTTTCCTCGTCAATCCTGAGTAGCTACTATCTAAGGTCTATGGCAGCTTGAACATTAAGCTTGGTATAAAAGTCTTTGCTTATTAGCTTGGTTATATGTTTTCTTGTTTTCTCTCCAAGTTGTTAGTCTCATCTTTGACTATGATGTTCTTAGTGGCTTTAATTCTCAAATCAGAGTTTTAAAGCTTCTTAAGATAGGGATTGTTTTGCAAGTTGACTAGATTTACATTAATGTGCTTTATTTGTGGATCCTTGGCTTCCGATGATATTATTATCTCATTCTTTTGTCTGCTTTAATTAACGCGCAGATTTTCCCTGCTTATCTTGCGAGGCTTGCTTTTGTCAGCAGGCTGTTCATTAATGTTGTTGTTGTCAGTTAGCTCAAACATTTCAATCTAGCGATCTCCAAGCTTAAATTTTGACTGGTCTATATTCTTAAATGTGAACTTCTCATCTTCTTGAATGGGAGTCAAATACATTTAAATAGACATAGAGAAGATATATTTACTATAAGTCATGTTGGGCTGCTAAATGAGTGCTTTCAAAGAACCTCGGATGTTCTAAATCCCTCCAAGTGTTTAAGAAAGCTTCAAAGGAGGCAAGTCTTTTAAACTCTAAGTCTTAGTCAACTATTCTAAACCAATAAATCATTTAAAGAAGTATCTTAAAGAATGAGTAATTCTAAAAATATTATTTCTGGATACTTTGAACTTGAACTTTCTAAGGGATGGAGGATTGAAAGTTGATATTGTGAGCTGCCATGATCTCAGAAAAGCTTTTGGAATCTAAGTGAGATTGAAAAGATTGAAAAGAAGGCTCAGATGAAATAGTGGCACCACTTAGAGTATGCAAACCCTATGTTAACTGAGGCTTTACAGGCTTATTCGTCGGCAGTGATTGAACGTGATTCTTATTCGATGCTAAACTTGCATCAAAGATTATTCTCTTGCTCTTCTTGAACATTTTATAAATTTATTTATGGATTTATGAACGGTAAGGTATGAGAAAAGTTTTATTGCACCGCCAGCTATGAATTAGACCTCTATTGATTTAATGCGAGAGCTTCTTATGTGCTCTAATTATCATTTAGAAGTTTGGAAAATACATCCTCAGATTTGTTTCTTGAGGATTTCTTTGCTTCAGGCATGGCTTTTCTCTGCATGGTTTGAGTAAAGTCTGGAGACTCTTGAAACCTATTTTAGCCCTTATGAGTCTTAAATTTAAAGTTAATCATGATATAAAAGTGTTTGATATGCAAGTATTTTTCACTTCATGACTGTCTTAATAAATGCTCTTACTCTCGTATCACTAACTTCCTAGCGCTCTTTCGATGCACGGAGGCTTGCCCTCCCAACTTATTGTCATAAAATTAGAGTTCAGAGTCCGTGATAAGATCCTCCCTTCGTAAAGGAGTGTCCACATAATCCCTCTGTTCATATTACCAACCATCTTCAAAACCAGCCTTATAAAATTTAAGTAATGTGGAATAGAAAATAATTATTTGTAGCCTTTTCTTCTTCAAAGTTTTATTTACCTTATTAATTGTTATTTAAGCCCTTTCTCTAATTCTTTTAGCTACTTAACCATTCTTTTTAGCTTTTAATCCATCTTCTTAAACAGGCTTTGAATAAATAATTCCTGTCAAATCAGGATCAGTCTCTTCTTCCTCTTCTTAGTCATCTCTTCTATTGGTTATGTAATTCTTATCTAACTGTTCCTATTTCAGCTGCTGAAGGTAATGCTTATTCTTATGGTTTCTAGCTTTTTAAATGTCATTCAAAATTTACTTCCCCGGCTAAGGCTTGTCCTCGAACTGAAAGTTTATCACAGCATTCTTTAGAAAAAACTATTTAAATGATTATGTCTTAAGTATTCTCAGAAGTTCTCCTCTGAGACTTAAGATTTCCAGATTCCCTTAGTCTGTTGTTTTTGCTTCTCATATTATGGAATCTCTCACTCTCCTCAACCTTAACTTCTTCATATTCAGAGCCCTCGGCTTTCAGAATTTAATCCCTCTCGAAATTTGATGTTGGAAGAGGCACCTGTTCGATAGATGGCTGCTGGTTTCTGATTCTTATCTGATTAAAGGAATTTTACTGATACTGATGCAGCTGAAGCATCCTGTGATTCAAGTTTTAGCTTTGAACCTAAAATATGCTTGTAAATAAGACTTACTAATCCGCATATTCTATTTTTAACCTAGACGGAGTATTTTTATTTATTGGAGGCTGTGGAATCATGAGCAGCAGATTGGCGTCCATTTTTAGTTGAAGTAGTCTTCTGAGAAACTTGAGAATTCAAGGGCAACAAGTCTTAAGGAGGCTGCACAAATTCATTCAAGTGGAATGAGTCACACTCATCCTGATCATAGATATTTTAGACCCTAGATATAAATTATGACAGCATTCTAATTTGTTTGAGTATGAGAAAATAAGTGTTAATATAGGATTGTCAAAGTCAAGTTCACCTCTATCTAAGCCAGGAGAGTAGTTTATGGCACGGGAGCCTTTTCTGGATTCAACTCTGTCGGAGGAATTTGAATTCTTATAGTGTGCTACACTAATAAAAATAAAATTGCTAATATATTCACTACACTTTGGTACGCAGTCACCTCAACTTCTTACTCCAGATTTGAAGTATTATATCCAGTGATAAGTTAAAAGTAATAATTTGGTGGAATCTCTTTTTACTTTGAGACTTATTGAGCTACACCATTTTGCGCTCTTCTTATATTCTGATTCTAGGTCGATTATAATTGCTCCACATGAGCCACCGAGTCCTACCTTTGTCTCCTCTACAGATGTTGCTGCCTCGGCTGCCTGCTTCCCATCCCTGCTCTGTCCATTGGCTGAGGGATATTTCCACTTCCTTAAACCCTCACATCCTGATTAAGGTTTTAATTCCCACTCTCTAGCTGCAAATTCTGCTATGAGCTTGGAGGATGGAGTTATTTATTTGCGCTTTGATTAACTTGGGGGTTCATCATTGATGATGATTTATTATATTCCAGTTGCAAAATACTTATTAAGGGTGTATGTGGGTGATTGAGAATCTAGTGAAAATAAGTTGCTTAATAGCAACCTCGGATTTTATCTTCGGAAGAGAAAATATTTATATATAAATGCAGCAGCATATCTAAAAACTATTTAGCAAATGGGAGTAAACTATTTCCCAAAGCAGGATTGTTAGTTTCTTTACTCCTATTTCTCAAAATATAAAGAATTGTGAATGAATATTGAGGATTTTTTAAGTGTCTTCCACCAGTACGCTTTTACTCCAGTGCTCTAGCCAGATCTGCCAAGTAGATGCCGCATAAATTAAGCATGAAGATTCCAAATAGGAGTACGAAATTCATGAGTAGGGCGAATACAAATGCCACTGGATTTGATGACACACTCGATAGTAGACTCAGAACAGTTATAATTAATTATTAAAATACTGTTTATCATGTTTTTTGAACACTCTCAAAAACAACGAATGAGTTAAACGCAGTTGAGGTCAAGTAAGTAGTGCGGTATACGATGTAGAGCAGGGCGAAGAAATAGAGCACTGTCACGAAGGTAGTGATGGCCAACACGAAATAGTACTGCCTTTCTGTCGATGTACAAACTCTTCTTCACCATTTTGAAAACTATGCTAGATAAACAATTTACAAATGTTGCAATGAATAATCGATAAGTGGATTGAGTTTATGGCAACGCAAGTGACTGCGTGTATAATGGTGAAGTAGTTGAGTATCTCAATGTTAGTATAAAGGAATGCCTGACTCCCTACCATATTCTGCTTGTTCTACTCCTTGTAGTCTTTCAATTCCACAAGACTCTGAATTCTTGTTATCAAGTAGAGTACGCTTAGTACAAGCAGAGTGTGTAAAATTTAATTAAGTTTTCATACTACGCAGGTTAAAATTTATAAGAGTAATGGACATGCAGCGAGTGAGTGACTTCATTTATTCCATTTGACGCATGAGAGTAGGGCTGTCTCTTTGAGAGATCGGTCCGTCCTCCAAGCCACTCAAAGTCTCAATATTGAGTGACCTCAGGCATCTATCGAAGCAGGAAAGGTTGCGCCCTCCGTGTTTGGATGAAATTGGGTCGTAAATAACTTGTCTCTGTACATATTCTTGCTCTTCACTAATATCACTCTTATTCGCCTTAAAATAAGTTATTTAATATTTGCTTATGAACTTTATTAATAGATAGTAGATGTATTTAATCTAGAGGTGTCAGTGGTGTTTTCAATATCCTTATCTGGGTCTCCGTATGTAGGTATAGTGAACTGCATCTCGATCATATCGTCTGCCTACTTGCCCCCCTTAGTTGTGGGCTGAGAACTCTTATCCATCATTTTAAAACTTAAAATTAATGATTTTCACAGTTTGATTTTTACAATCATTTATAGAATCAATCAATCATTGACTGAAAAATCTTAATTATAATTTTTAAGAAGACACTAAAACGAGTTAGAGCTAAATAGCTTTAGAGCCACCAAGCCTCAAAACTAGAACAGTGAGACTTCCTAATTTTGAGTTTCGTTTTATCAGAGAGAGTGAATGAGTTTTGAAGTAATTTTAAACACTAAATTTTCTAATTTAATAAGAATATTATTTTTAGTGGGAGTGAGTGATTATAATTTTAATAAAATGAAAGAAGACCAACTCCCGGAACAGAGCAGATCCATCAACCCTATCCAACCTGGAGAGTTAGATGATGCACAGCACGACCTTTAAACCTTCCTGGCTGATAATCTTGAACTCCAAAAATCCAAGAAAGTTGCAAAGAGTGATCCATAAAGTGAAAATCAACAAGGAGCAACCTCAGAAGCTCAACCACTCTCAGAATTTGAATAAAAGAGGCAACAGAGGATCAAAGACTCACAGAATTAGTTTAAACATGACTTGCAAGAAGCACTTAAAGAGTTGGCTGAAGATAACAAGCGTCACGAGCCATTAGCGTGGTATGAGTATAACACCATCAAGTTAAATCCTTTCACAACCAGCATCTGCGTGGGAGGAGTAGCCTTTGGAGGATACATGCTCGTGAGCACTGGAATAAAAAGGAATTACATGACCAAGCAGACTAAGATGGGCAGGCTGCTCTTTGGATTCAGCTTAGTAGGGCTAAACCTGCTGACTATAGCTTCAAACGTAGTGACTAATAGGAAAAGAGCAGAGTTAGGTTACCAAAAAGAGCAGTAGCTAACTGTAACTCAACCATAATCTTCATAATGAGAAAGCACTTGGTCTTAAGAATAAGGAAAATATACTTGCAAAGATACTTTGATCATAAGTTGAAGAATAATTTTGTGATAGATAAATTATTAGATCTCTTCATAGAAAATTCCATGATAGTCCCTTAATTACCCAAATACTGTTTATAAATCGAATATATCTATCTTTAAATTTGTTAATAAAATACAGAGTCAGAATGGGAAACACATAGCAGAAATAAGACTTTAGTTAGTTCCCCAGAAACCTTGCATTCTCACATGGCTTTATATATTTGGAAACTACACAAAACGTATACTACCCAGGAGAAACTATTTAAGGATCAGTGCATCTACTGATTAATAAGCCCCTAGGACCGAAAGAGGGTCTACCAGCTAAGATCTTAGAGCTGAAGCTGATTGGCAAAGAAAGCTTTAAATTCAGACGACTTCACCGAGAAGATCTCTCTTGCAGAAACCATTTTCTGATATTCGATAGTACTCAAGCGCTTGCACACTTCAAGCATTAGTCTATAGCTATAGGGCAGTACACCTTCAATTTCTAGTTTACACTTCCAAGTGAAAGTCCTTCTCCCTTTATTCTAGAAGCAGAGAATTAATCCAGCAGCGCTTCATAACCATAAAGAAGCAATTCTTCTGGCTAAAGTTAGAGAATCCCTGCCAGTTTCTAAATGAACAAAAATTTCAAAGGGAAGGGCGATTTGAAGATACGCATTAGATACTCTTTACAGGCTGTGCTAAGATCTACCTCGGCCACTGATGACGTAGATGGACTCATGAAGAAGAGAGTAATAGCCAAATAAAGTCACAGAATATTCATTGCAAAGCCGCCTCTCCAGCCTCAATAGGAGTTGGAGAAGAAGCATACCATGCAAGTAAGAGGGTGGTTTAGAAGCCTCGGCACTAATTACATAATATCTAAATTAGAGAGGAACTATTATACCACTGATGATTCTAAACCCATAGCTACATAATTCGATATTAACCCCCCAACTTAATTACAAAGTTTATTGTATCTCGAACAATTATAGACAATAGGAATATGCATGTTCCTTCTACAAAGCTAATATGCAAACTTCATAGATAAATAATATGTAGAGCTTCAAATGGACAAACCTTCACTAGCAAGTAAGTTATTGCAAGGGTACAAATACCCGCAGCAGTTAAAGCTGGGGTATGCTCAAATCCCTCGAATCATGAGTACGAACATTTACTTACTCTGCTACTAGACTATTAGAGCAAAGAAAATTTCAGTAAGAACAGTAGCACTGAAACTTCTAGCAAAAAAGTTAAAAGTCTGAGCAACTTTTGGAAATTCGATAGTTTGAGGAATATAAATAAGAAATTTGGGAAGGCTTTTCGTTCTGAGGACTTAAGATTTGCAGAACACCTTTAGCCAAGTACGATAGGAAACTGCGTTGAAGTAACTTACGATGTTGAAATAACAAGGGATTTCAAGAGGGTAGAAATCCCAAAATGGAATGAGCCAGAGGGAGTTACTTTTCCCATTACTCTCAATCCAAGTATATAAATACACTTTACTTAATTTATTAAGTGTAAGCTAGTGCAGTGGCTATCCCAAATTAGAGATACCCCATTTTTGGGTGAACAGCACACACTTCTTCGAATGCTTTGGAAAATCTACCCTTGGAGATAGTGATCCAATAGTTGAAGAGTAAAAGAAAGAGCACCCTTTGAATTTAGAGTGTGCACCTATAAACCGATAGTATGATCACAACCTTAGGAAAGAATAGAAATTTACCAAGGAGATTGATCTTCAAAAGTAATACATCTAGAACTTTACTCAGTCAGAGCAGAAGTAAAGAGCAAAGCAAGTTTACTATGAAGATTTTGAGGATGTACAAAAAAGAGAGAATCTTTCTTCTGCTTCTTCTAAAAGAAGCAAGGGAGATATTCCCAAGAGCTAAAATAAAAATACATACTTCAATAATAAACATTAAAACAAAGATTCTAATAAAAGAGATGATCCTTATCAGGAATAAAGAAATCATTTTCATTTTTATTATCTAGGAATTGGACTAAGAAGAACCTCTGCTTAATTGATAGAAGGGTAGATAATATCAATTAGACTATTAATTTCAATAAGTTTGAATAATTTAAGAACAAAATATTTCACAGAATTCATATATGTGACAGTATCTATCCTTGTAATTAAATATATTTGAAATCCAAGTTTTCATTTCCTGCAGAGATTCTGCCTAAGAATCCCAGGACCACTGATATAATAGCAGCCAGATAGGCCAAGGAGAACCAAAAGAGAGCTGAAGAAGAAGAGGTAAGCCCCCTTCCCACTCTATGATTATCATAATACCGTTCTCCTTAATATCTAAGCCTTTTCTTGATACTCCCACTTTGCTGATTAGCTATGAATTTCTCGAATTCGTTTCAGTTTAATGCAACTGCTCTTTTGTGGATTGATTTAATATGTTCTTGCTTACTTACTTTGCTATGTGTAGATGAAACTGCTGAAGGAGAAGGAGGAGAGAGACAGGAGAAAGAAGCAGAAGGACAAGCTCCTCGAGCAGGAGAAGAAGGAGAAGATGGCCAAGGACATGGCTCAGAAGCGCAAGGAAGAGGAGGAGCAGATGAACAAGCTAGAGGGACGCATGCTTATCATGCTCAAGAACCTTCAGACCAACAACACCCCCAAGGAGTATACTCTGGCTGGACTTAACTTAGGTCCTGCAAGATGCAGAATACTTGCTCAGAACATTGCCTTCAATAACACACTCACAGCTCTGCATCTAGCTCGCAAGAAGATCATACACATAAGTTAGTAGTGTTTTTGTAGGTTTAATCATGGACCCAGAGGGTGTGGTGTTGGCTTAAATGCTCGTTTCTAATAAGACTCTCAGAAAGTTAGAGCTGGAAGGCAACTTACTCGGACCTCAGAGCGCTAGAGCGTTCGGTAAAAGTTTAAAGAAGAACATTACCCTCCGTGTTCTTGACCTAGAATCTAACCAGTTGACTCAAGACGGTCAAGACATGCAAGGCATCTACGACTTCGTTAAGGTAAGCTCACTCATCCTCTTACTAATATTACTTCTAGTGTCTGTACAAGAACAAGCACATGCTGTCTCTTAACTTAGCAAACAACAACATGGACGAGAAGTGTGGAGAGCTCTTTGAGGAGGCCACTCGTTTCAATGACACCCTCATTGACTTTGACTTCGGCTTTAACAATTTCTCGCTTAACGATGTGCGCAAGATCCAGGACAACCTCAAGCGCAACAAGGCCAAGTACGATGCAGAGCGATTGAGAGAGTGGCGTGAGCGTAAACTCATGTTCGACGAGGACGTGCGCCTCCGTAACTTATACCTTGAGGAGCAATCCAGAAAGGAGCAGGAGCGCATGGAGGAGGAGACCAGAGAACTCAGAGAGCAGGAGT